>JAHWFP010047525.1:109850-136876 GCA_023313725.1 Lithobius niger | reverse complement strand
CCCCCCCAAAAATTTAGGAGGGGGCGTAAAAAGGACACCTAAAATAAACTAAAAATCAGTGGGGTGTTATTTTATTTTTCAGGAAAATGTACGTTATGAAGTACATTTTTTTAATGTGATTGAACACTAGTAGTCACGATGGTTCCAGGGCAACAAGAAATCGAAACTGATTCGATTTACCAAATAGTTTTTTTGCATCATTTTAAAGGGCAGAAAAAAAAGTAAACAATTCACACAAGCTAATGGCTGAGACGTTCGTGTGGTGAAGCCCAACCATCCCGCATTGCGTTGGGGCAGCGATCACTATCAGCTAATTCAGCTTATTGTAGTTTTAAAGAGGCGAGAAAGGGATGGAAAACAACTGGACTGCAAGAAATGTGCGTAATCATTCGTCATTCAGTAAATCGACCACTGCGTGATCGGCAGAAGACATAACAATTAAGCGAATGCGACGCTCAGGCTTCTAAATTTTTTTTCTTAATTTAATTATGTTTGCCAATTTAGCTTGTGGTACGGTTTGCATTTGCCCGCCCCTTTCTTCTTGATAAGGGATTCGTTCTATACAGATTTGGCCCCCACTCGCAGATGACTCATTTTCACCTGCAGCCTGACTTTGGAAGCGCCTTAAGGTCGTTGTTTCCTACCAAACCTACAAGGAAGTAAAGCGGAACTAACTCATTTGGAATTTTTTTCATTCTGGCGTGAATTATGCTACTGTGTAGGTCGTGAAATTCTACTGCAGTGCCGTAGCTTTTTTGACTCAATTTGAATGCGAGTTCAATATGAGTGATAGCACCCAAAAAAAACGCCTATCTGGTGCACAGGGGCGCAAACTAAAAGACAAATTTACTGCAGAGAAAAAAGAACTCGGCAGTAAAATGATGCTATTTCTTCAAGGCTCGGCTGGTCCCAACAGCGTGGCAAAGAACTCTGAGAAGCGGAATGAGACGAAGGTAAGTTGTGTAAACACGATTTTTTGTTTGTTTAACGTGCCATACCAAGAATTTATAGGGTTTCTTGGCCATACTTTGCCATACTTATGTAAGTAGGTACGACAGTGGTATCTAAACAAGCACCTGTATGCAATGTAGTGTTTGGTTTGGGTAAATTTTGCTTGTTAGTGTCTGTCATCTATATGAGCGAAGGAATTGCGTGTGATCTAACTGACATTGACATCACAGTCATCTCTAGACTTATATCTGGCAACAAACTAAACTATTTTCAAGTACTGTTACGTCACTTTGCTATTCTGTGTATCATATTTAAAATGTGGTTTATAATTAAAGGATACTAGGCGTACGACCCAACTACACAATCTAGTATTTCAGTTTACTTCTCTTTAAACCTGCCCCCCCCCCCCCCCCTTTACCACTCCTTTAGTCGATAAAGTCTAAAGAGTTGAAAGTTGTGCATGCAGTTCAGACGAATTATGGTATAATCTACAGCTAGTTGGCGAACAGCAATTTTGGCTACCCACAATCATTTCTGCTGTCCTAAATTAAATTAAATTCGGGTGACCTTCGGATAATTTTTTAGCTAAAGAACCGAAAACTAAACAAACTGCAGCAACGGGCAGGTAAAAAACATATTTGTTCGCACGCCCTTGCTGGTGCCTTTTAAAAAAAATTGAATAAAAAATAAAATTCGGCCGGATACGCGTTCCTTATGAAAACACGTTGCATACTTCATGCGTGCTCTTTTAATTTTTAAATGTTTTAAACATTAATTTAATATTTTAATCAGTCCTAATACATGGGGATAAATAGATAAAAACGTACGTAAAAGCACACATTTATAAATTCTTGGTAAAAGTAATAAATTAGAAAACAAAAACGATCTCGTTTGATGTCTACAGAAGGTTTAACTGAACCGAACTCAAAACAGGAAAGCAACACGAATTTAGGTTTTTCTCGATGTGGTTCAGAAAACACATTGGTGCTAGTTTTTCAACGTAAAACCTGATTGCTGTATTCAACGATTTTTTTTTGTAAGCTATTAATAATGTTGGTGTCTGAGCGCATCGTATTTTTTTTTTTTTTGTAAAGCGTAGTGATTTAGGAATAGGAAAAGTTCACAGACAGAAAATCAACAAGAAAAAAAAACCTATCCAATAGAAATAAATATTCCAATTTTTTTCTTGTTATTTTTTAAGTTTATGGTACTTTAAAGTTTCTTCCTTGGCGTTTTGGTGATAGACTCGACAAACTTTGTTGTAGCACTTAAAACTCATTCCTGCTGTAAACTTTTCCCTGCATGGTGAAATTCGAGCCAAGGCATGATCATATAAAAAAGGTTAGGAGGTTCCAGTGCAGAACAAATGTTTTAGCCACTTATTTTTTTCCCCAAAACTATCCGGGACTGGAATGAGCTAACAGGTGAAACTGTACAAAATCAGAACTTTATTGCTTTCAAGAAAAGCTTAGTTGCTCAGCATTCTCATATACTACCACATTAATACTTAGTTTTAAGAGTTATTCTATTTTTTTTTGGTAAATTTGATGTCGTTACAATGCCTTATGGTGCTTCGACTATGTTAAATAAATAAATAAATAAATAAATAAAAGCAAATGATCTAACTTAAAATGTAATAACGCAACAGAAAAGAAATATTTACAGTAATACTCAAAAGCATAGAAGGAATCACTGAAGCACATAAATGCATTAAGTCTATCACTAAAACTGTGCACGATAATTCTTTAAAGCAACTTTCAGTAGCCCCTACAACTTGTTTAGTGTAATTACTCTTATCAACTATATTCTTAAAGTGAAAATAACCTGTGCATTATTTTGCAGACTTGTACTATACAGTACCCAAAAAAGATGGGCTAAGAGAGAGGAGTTATTTTTTTTTGGGGAGTGGGGGAGGAAGTAAACAACAATCAATATTAATAGATTTCAATTTTCAAGCAACATATAACAATTTTGTTTAGTGCTTTAACATGCGGTAACAGGATTACTGGTTTTGCTTCACTGCAAATGAGCCCAATGGTAATAAAAATCACTGTATGCACACTTTAATGAAAATGTTTGCCACTATGTAAATATTTCGGCCCCTCTCGAATTGACTAACGGTGCCATCATCAGTACAAAAGTCTGAAATAAAATATGCGTTATAGTTGGTAATTTTGCGTTCATGAAATGGAAGTGTGACCATCGGAAAACATTCACAAGACACAACTAGATACAGAAGCTACCTTCACGAGCTCAAATGTTTTATTCGAGTGATGTTAGAACCGACACACCATATCTTCGCTGACGTTTCGCCTTGTCAATATCCCATATCACTTGAAACTTACAAGTGCATAAAGGTGGCTCTTGTATCGAGCTGTCTTGTATATGTTTTTTGAAGTCACACTTCCATTGCACCAAGAATTTATAGGGGGTTGATTGCACTGAATGCAAAATTAGCAACTACAATGCATATTTATTTCATATTTGATATGACTAGTGCATGTTTTCGGGCTGTTTGCTGTTAACTTATCTCATGTATCTTTGTATATTTACTGTGATTCGTGTTCAGTGCTTGCTGCAATAATAGTGTCTTAGTGAATGTATAGTTTCGCCCATTTCATGATGTGCTATTTTACTTAATAGGGTGCGAAAAGTGTTGCTAACGAAGCGAATGATGCATCTGGGAACGAATCGAACGTTGTGTCAGTTAATAAACCGAACGATGTGTCAACTAACAAATCAAACGATGAACCAACTAGCAAACCGAACGATGTGTTAAGTAACAAACCGAACAATGTGCCAACTAACAAACCGAACGGTGTGCCAATTAACAAACCGAACGGTGTACCAACTAACAAACCGAACGGTGTGCCAACTAACAAACCGAACGATATGCCAACTAACAAACGGAACGATGTGCCAACTAACAAACCGAACGATGTGCCAACTAACAAACCGAACAATGTGCCAACTCACAAACCGAACGATGTGCCAACTCACAAACCGAACGATGTAACAACTAACGAACCGTACGATATTTCTACTATAGAATCGAATAATGTTGATAGTTTTAAGACAACGGAAGAATGGCCTTCAGATCCTGGACATTACAGAGGACAGAATATTTGTTCTGATGATTATTTGAGGCAGATGCTTTTGCAGTATGGACCATGTCGACCTCAACCAAATAAATACAGATTCCAACGCACAGGTGGCAGGCAATTTCCAACAGAATACTACTATAAAACACTGACAAATAAAAAAACAGCCGCACGACGATGGTTATGCTATTCTCCAAAAGAAGACAAAGCTTTTTGCTTTCCTTGTTGGCTTTTTGCCAACAGATCGGACTCAACTTATGAGAACAACTTGACAGAGATTGGTGTATGTGACTGGAAACACTTTGGAGCAAAAGTAGCCAAACATGAAAAGGCTAAGTTCCACTCGATGTCAGTGGTGGCCTGGAATGCATGGAAGCAAAAATCAACAATCGATAAGCAGATCCAGGAGGAACTAACAAAACAGTGTAATGACATGCGAGCAGTTTTTCACCGGCTCATCGATATCATATTCTATTTGGCAAAGCAAAACATGGCTTTCCGTGGGTCGAAAGAAAAAATTGGTGAAAGTACGTGTGGCAATTTTTTAGAAACAGTTTCGCTGGTAGCAAAGTATGACCCCGTTTTGAGTGCACACATCGCTCAGAATAATTGAGTCCTCAAATCCAAAATGAATTAATTGAGCTGCTGGGAATGAAAGTTCGAAATGCAATAGTTAGTGATATTAAGGCAGCTCCATATTTTTCTATTCAAGCAGATACAACACTCGATGTTTCACGTACAGATCAACTTTCTATAGTTTTACGTTATGTGACAATTGGCTCAGACTGGAACGAGTCATCAAGCCCCTTGAGAGAATCGTTCATGGGGTTCATGGCTGTAGACGACCCAAGTGCTGCAGGGCTTGTAGATAAGATGGTGACATTCATAACCAAAGACTTGGGTTTAACTTTAGAACATTGCAGGGGTCAAGGATATGACGGTGCTAATGTTATGAGCGGTGCATATAGTGGCCTGCAAACAAGAATCGCTGCTCACCAGCCTTTAGCGATTTATGTTCATTGTGGAGCACATTGTTTGAACTTAGTTTTGTGTGATGCTGCATCGTGCACTGTTGAAGCACAAACATTCTTTAGTGTACTGCAGAAATTGTACAAGTTTTTTTCATCTAGCAGCATTCGATGGGCAGTATTAATAGGAACTGCTGAAAAAGTAAAAACTCTGAAGAAAGTGTGTGAAACTCGATGGGAGGCCCGCATCGATGCAGTGATGGCAGTTACAGAATCTTTTGACAACATCGTGAAAGCCTTAGAGCAAATAAAATCGGGAGAAAACCGTAAAGTGAAGCCTGACGAGCTTGTAGACTGTACTGCCTTACTGAAACACCTCTCTTGTCTTCATTTTGTGCTGCTTTTGTTACTGTGGGAAAAAGTGTTACAATGTGTCAAAAAAGCAAGCAAAATATTACAGAAAGTAAACTGCGACTTACTTACCATGGCAAGTGTTTTACAGACAAAGCACTGAAGAACTTCAAGCCCTTAGAAATGAAGGTTTTGACAATTATTTCAAAGAAGCACTTGAATTTGCAACCAGTCATAATGTGCCCACTGAGTTCCGAGCAGAACGATCCAAAAAAAGAAAAAAGATGGATGGGGAAACCGCTGAAGATGAAACTGTCCTAGATAGTAAACATCGTTTTGAAATCGGCATCTTTAATCGTACGTTAGATGTTGTAATACAGCAAGTTCAAGGTAGAACGAAGAGTGCAGTGGAATACGCGAAACTATTTTCGTTTCTTCAGCCGAAAGTCTTGTTAACACTAGACCAAAAAAAGTTAAAGACTAGTTGCGACTTGCTGTCAAGCAAATATAGTAACGACTTAAATGGCCCAGACTTGTACACTGAACTATTATCGTTACGAAAACTGGTGAAGGGACATGTTTCAGAAAAAGCATCATGTGTTGACATGTTAAGCCACATTCTGGTTAATGATATGCAAGAGGACTTCCCTTATCCGACAATTGCCTATCAGATACTAATAACAATTCCTGTCTCGGTTGCATGTTGTGAACGCAGTTTCAGCAAACTGAAACTTATTAAGAACTACTTGCGTTCAACAATGACAAATGAGAGGTTAAGTGCTCTAAGTATGCTTTCAGTTGAACATAACATCGCCTCGTCTCTAAACTACGATGATGTAATTACTGCATTTGCAGCAGCGAAGGTCCGAAAATTTAAATTGTGAATGCTTTGTCAAGCATTCCATTATAACACACATTTTGTGCAACCATGCAGACATTCAAATTTTATTCTTGTATTGGCTAAGGAATAAATCGATCTGATTTTTTTTATGCAATTTGAAATGTAAAACTTAACTACAGACAACGGAGGCAAACTGACGCTGCGTACAGTACGGCTTAGATTGGCTGTAAATATCTTCACTGGCAAACCTGGATTATTTACATTTTCTCCCATGGTTCGCAGGCCATTTATTTGTTTATTTATGGTGATAAACAAAAAAACTAAAGTGATCATGATTCTCGATCGACTTTGTACTCTCACTTTAGTTGGTTGTTGGTTTTAGCTACTTGCTTGTGCTAAATTTATAGGATTCTTTTTAACATTCAAATTTTATGCTTCAAGAAGATATTTTATAAATAATTATAAGCCATGGAAGGTTTTGCATATTATCCAGAAAATAAAACAAGCTGAATAACGAACCAAAAATTATACAATTAGTGGTCATCGTGGCTGAGTGATGAGAGAGCTCAGACTGGTTGCTGGAGATTTGTAGATCTAGTCGAACCCCTGGAAAGGGGACCTTGGCAAAGTCCCCACCAGGACTGCTGGCCAGGGTAGCGTGAGAGGCTACCATGCTCCTTCAGTAGCTATGGGAACTTATTCTGGACAATCTTTCGGCCCCTACGATGATCGGAGGTTTCCTGGGGGATTCAAATCCCCGGGTTGGCTCCTCTCTTTACCAGATATTTCTTCTTCTCAAAAGCCACATGAGCATTCACTTGCTTCAGCTGACTTAAGGCTCAAAGAAATTAATTTATTTTTAAAGTGTAAAAAAATAATTGACTACGCGTAGCCTAAACATTTATGTTGAAAACGATGCCTGTTAAACTATACTATTTTGACTGTCAGACTGCAAAAAAAAATTAGGGACATTCCTTCCCTACACACATTGGGGGGGGGGGGGGGGGGCGCGAAAAATAGGTTTTTTGCCCTCCAAGAAAAAAAATCTAGCTACGGCCCTGATTTTCCTCCACGAAGGAGCGCGGACAGAATTTAGTTAATGGCAGCAAAAATTAGTGTTTATAACTTGTAACTTTTAATTTACTTAAATTTTTCTAAGCCACAAAAACGTTAATCCCCCAAAAATACAAAACAGCGAAGTCGATATTTTTGTAAACAGTGTGATTTATTTTGTGTCAATTTTCTTCATAGTTTGGCGGTCTTGTTATGGCATATCTTGTGCGCAGTAACCCTTCTGTTCTAGCTTTTATTCAGAGTTCTAAGGAAACCTGAATAAAATCCTGTGTGTGGGGGCGTGTAATAACAGGCCACTGAAAAACCTTCGTTTTCACGGCGAACACTTTTTTTTTCCTCGAGCGCAAAAACGCAAAAAGACCTCGGTCTTCTCCCCTCCGCCATTTCCTCAATAATGGACTAAAACGGCCAAACTTGAACCCTTTAATAGCCACACTCTCCAGCTACACACTGGGGAAAACAGAACTTTAAAATTCCATCTAGAAGATTCACAATCTGCATTTGAAAATCACTCCAAACCAACCGCAGCGCTCACCACTTCCGGCCGCCATTATTGAAGACTCGTTGTACATTTGTATTTTATTTCCGTTATTCCGTTTCGGGCAAAAAGCCCATATACACTAGCTTAGTTGTGAATTAGGAGGGGCTTCCTTAAGTGGTACTTAACCTCAAATACATGTGGATACAGACATTTTAGGTGTGATATTTTTTATTATGTTTGTCTGCAGCAAATGTTATGAAACATTTCCACTAAGATCAAAAACTGTCTTTTAACTTAACAGTTAACCATCCAACTTATTTAAATGCGTTTTAGCATTTACGAAAGCTAGTTTATTTAACCTTTTTAATAATCTTCTGCCCCCAGAACTCTACCGAAGTTCGGCAATATTTTTATTACCGGTTTTTTTACCGGTAAAAATTCGTTGTGTATAGTTGTTCCTTGTCTCCAAAAAGAACATTTTGCTGGCCCCCAGCCAGGCCGGCTAAAAATGGTTTCTTTTTTTGCCTAAAACATACTTAACCTGATAATTTAGCATTACATTGTCCTCAATTAATGTCTCCCTGGAGAATTTAAAGTTGCTTGTAGCCGCCTGCTTGCATGACCCACTGCGCATGCGCAGCCCTCTCTATATAAGCGAGAACGTGGTTGTCTCGGCATTTATTTTCCTCTCAATCTGTCAGGCGGTGACTCGAGAGGGGAGATAGGGCAGGCTTAGGTTAAGTATGTTTTAGGCAAAAAAGAAACCATTTTTTGCCGGCCTGGCTGGGGGACGGCAAAATGTTCTTTCTTTGTTTGCCAAACATAATAACCTGATAATTTAGCATTATCAGTAGACCTCTTCAAACGTGGTGGCGGGCACCGATCTGACGGGGCGCCCTGGGATGCAAGCAGGCTTCCCGCAAAATTTTTATTGTAGTAAAAGTTTGCACTTTGTTCAGAACAGGATGATGAAACAGGAACTTGGACCACTGTCGAGGATTTAGACCGTTGTTAATGAGGGATCTTTCTTCCTTCTATGGTTAGCTTGTTTTTATCTGGCATGGCTTGCTTCAGCTTCGTTCTGATTGTGCTTAAGGGGACTTGACCATAGATCTGGCTGCACCGTTTGGTCCCAGCCGGTGTAGTCTCTTTCCTTCTCTTGACGTATTCCTTAGAAAGTGGGAGGTGAATGTCGTTGAGTGACGTCAGAATACGGCATGTAGCATTTCTTCTGTTGGGATGGTGATGTGATGTGTTCCAGATGTAGAAATCGCTGTGTCCTTTGATAGTTTTCTTTATCCAGCGGGGATCATCGCAGCTGAAGTTTCTCCTGTTTGGGCTAAAGGTGCAGTTGGCTGGGTCTGCTGATACGGCTTGGATTTCAGAACAGCGGGCACTTGTTGCGAGTGTGATGAGGAGGACACTTTTCCTGGTGAGGGGATGGAGGCGAGTAGAAGTTTGATAATCATAGGGAAGGTTGGTCTTGTCAGCTGCCTTGAATACCGAGTTTTTAGGGCTGAGCGGTAGACAAGGATCGTTGAGCCTTTGAGTTTGTCGATGTCGAAACCGTCATCGACAAACTCAAAGGCTCAACGATCCTTGTCTACCGTTCGAGTAGGGAGGATTGATTGGAATGATTTTCCTTGTGAAATCCCAAAGAAACCAAATGGGCCAATGGCTGTCATGCATTCTGATTCATGGTTTTGTGGTGGCTTTTGAAGTAATTCGGGTGGCATCATCTTTGATGAATTCCAGCCTTCTTCAGGAATTCGATGATAGTAGTCACGCGTGAAGGTTTAGACTGGGAATGGGTGAAGTTTCGAGCTCTTTGTTGAAACAGAAGATCTGGAAGAAGGGGGAGGGTTCTTAGGACTAGGAGAGATGGTAGGTGTGGGAACCATGGCGCCGTCAACTAGGGGGGAGCTGTTAGATGGAAGAGGCTTTGACTTTCTTCGGGTTTCTGAAGCAATTGTGGGTTTGGATAGGGCACGGTCGAGACGAGCTGTTGTCTGACTTGAGAACTTCACTCAATTCGTGGGATAAAGTCACGAATGAGATGAGCGTTGGTGTAGATAACCCAGGTCGTCTTAATCTTCACTCGAGAAGTAGGGTAAGCATCGTCTAGACTCCCGAAGAGGGGAGAGTGTCATCCGTTTTGACTCTTCACTCGAAACATGGGGTTAGCCAGGTTTGGAACAAGCACCGAAGTGGGTAGCTACAGATGTTATGATTTCCGCACGAGACGTGGAGTAGGCCATGGTTGAGACAAGGTGTAAGGAGTGAAGACGACGTCAGAGTTGAAACTTCATTTAAAAGCATGGTTTTTTAGCCACGGATGAGCTGGAATTAAAGTGGGCGGCAACTGTTGTCTTGATTTTACTCGAGACGTGAGGTCCGCCATGGTCGAGATAAGCAGCAAAAGATGGAGGCGGTCCTGACTTGATTCTTCAGTCAAGGCGTGGGTTCTAACCACGAATGAGACGAGTATGAGTGTAGACAGCAGCTGTTGTCTTGGTTTTTTTTTTTATCTAGTCAGGTGAGATGAGTAGTAGTAGGCAGCAATTGTTGTGTTGATTTTCGCTCGAGATGTGGGTTCAGCCATGGTCGAGGCAAGCCGCAAGGGATGCAAACAACTTCTAGATTACTCAAAACGTGTGTTCTAGCCATGAATGAGACGATCAGCGATGGCCAGCAACTGTTGACTTGATATTCAATCGAGACGTAGGGTCAGCCACGGTTGATACAAGCAGCAAGAGGTGCAAACAGCTTCCGTGTTGAATCTTCAGTCACACCGTGGGTTTTAGCCATGAATGAAACGAGCGGCGGTAGAGGGCGACTGTTGGCTTGATGTTCGTTTGAGGCGTGGGTTCAGCCACGGTCGAGCCAAGTAATAAGAGGTGTAAACGACTTCTGACTTGGATCTTCACCCAAAAACGTGGGGTTTAACCACGAGTGAGACGAGCAGCAGTAGGAAGCAACTGTTGGCTTGATGTTTGTTCCAGATGTGGGTTCAGTCACGGTCGAGCCAAGTAGCAAGAGGTGCAAACGTCTCCCATCTTGGTTCTTCACTCAAAACGTGGGATTTAGCCGCCACGAGTGAGACGAGCAGTGGTAGGCAGTTTGTCGGCAAAGCGGCGGAAGACAGAGTCGACGAGGTTGTGGGCTTCGCTGTAAGTGACGCTATGTTCCCTGCGAGATGATTTCGCTGACAAGTCGAGAGGTGAGCTGTTGACTGAAAGGCCTGCATGAGATGAGGCTTCACGGAGTTTCTGCTTGACATCCCGGAGAAGCGCCTTGGCGTGTCGTACATCTTCTGCCAAGACCGAAAGGACGGGAAGAGGCGGGGTGCGTTGGCCATCTTGTAGCGGGGAGTCGTTGTAGTCGTTGGCGACACGCACGTCCCATTCAGCGCCGGGCGCGCAGCGGTCGTCGAAGACGGGTGGGAGCAGGAGAGCAACATCCGAGGTAGGAGAGCATCCGCCGTCGGAGATGAAAGTAGGGTAAAATGCGATATTGAGTCAGCTAGCCCGCCCCCCCCCCCCACTTACGGTCACTTGATCGAAGTGGGGGTAATGACGTCACTTCCGGTTTTCGTCAATCTGGAGGATGGTGGAAAAGTGTCTTTTGCTACTTTTTTGCATCCTTTTGCTACCTCCGTGACGTCATTACCTCCACTTTCGGTCACCTGATAAAAGTGGGGGGTATTGATGCACTTCCGGTCACCTGATGAAAAGTGGGGGCGACCTTCCATTTTTCATCAATCTGGAGGAGGGTTACTACTTTTTTTCCCGGCTTTCGTCGATCTGGAGGAGGGTTGTCACAACCTACGTTACCACTTCCGGTCACCTGATAAAAGTGGGGGTAATGATGCACGTCCGTTCACCTGATGAAAAGTGGGGGTTCGTCGAACTGGAGGAGGGTGTCTTTTAAAACCTTTTTTTGTGTTCGTCAAGATGGTGGACGGTGGAAAAGTGCCTTTTATTGCCTTTCATACGATTTCATCGATCTGGAGGAGGGGGTGTTACCTCCTACGATATCACTTCCGGTCACGCGATTGAATTGGGGGTAATGACGTAACTTCCGTTCACATGATCAAAGTGGGGGGAGGGTGCCTTTTACAACCTTTTTCGTTTTTGTCAATCTGGTGGGCCTATCCCTTTCATCTATTTGGAGCAGGGTGGAAAGTGCTTTTTGCTACCTCATACTGGATGAATATTGGATGAAAAAAGGGAATTAAAAAAAGAAATGGACTCTTGTTCTTTTATCCTCACTGGCAAAAACTCAGACTTGACATTTAATCTAAATACTCCGATTCATTTGGACCCTGAAAAAAGCTACGAATTGGCGCTTATTAATTTAGACACCTATAACAGCATATACAACATCGATTCAAAAAATAATGAAACTAAATACACCACAGATGCTGGTACAACTTGGCAGAAAGTGATAGTCACTCCCGGAACTTACAAAATTGAAGATTTGAATAAATTTCTCAAAAACTCGATAGATCAAAATTGTCATGACAGGGAAGCTATTTCAATTCTTCCTAACGTAAACACTCTAAGAACCAACTTGATAATTAACGATTCAAAATACGTAATAGCCTTCACGGGTGAAAAGAGCTTGGCTCGAGTCTTGGGGTTTCATTTAGAAACTTACTTGAGGAGTCGAGAAAGTCAAAATACCGTCGAAATAATAAATATAAACACAATTTTTGTGCACGTTGACATTATTGGAAATTCTTACGTAAATGGTGACACTAAACCCACTTTATATTCCTTCTATCCAAATTCACCTACGGGTTTCAAAATTATCGAGTCTCCGCATAATTTAATCTATTTACCCATTACTATGAACTTGATCAGAAGTATAAGAGTGTGGCTTACATCTCAGACAAACGAGCCGTTGAATCTGAATGTCGAGACCCTCACGGTTCGACTTCATTTAAAATCTAAAAATTAAAATAGTGGAAGATGCTCATGTTTGGAAAAAAAGGAAAAGGATTCTTCCGTAATAATAAAAACTTTAATAATAATAAAAACGCGATCAGTTTAACGCCTAGAAACAAAGTTTCCATCAAATTTATAACAACGGCTAGAAAATGAGCGTTGTAGAAGACTATTTAAAAATCAACGAACCTTTGTTGTACGACTCATCGATCGAATCTTACACCTACCACGAATATAATCCCGTTGTCGGTACGAATCTCAACAACGTAAATTCTGAAATTTGAATACAAGTGGAAAACCAACATTTATTTCTGCACGTTGCCAACAGTTACCTCTTGATTAAAGGCAGGTTGCTGAAGCACGATGACCCGGCTTATGCCGATGCTGACGCAGCGACGTTGATTAATAATGCTCCCATGTTCCTGTTTTCTAATATAAAATACCATTTAGCTGATAACAAGTAGACGAGTTAAGTTATCCGGGATTCGGTACCCTAATGAAAGGGCTGCTCTCTTACGGATCGGCGGAACAGCCGGCATTGCTCGGTCAGTGCTGGGCATTGGATAGTGCAGCTTCTGTCGCTGCTGATCTAACCAACAACTTGGGTTTCATACAGCGGTACGCGTCCATCATCGTTGAAACAACTCCCAAAGGAAGTTTTACATTCGCCATTCCCTTGAAACACATCATGGGATTTTTTTAAAATTACGACAAGCTAATTTATGGAACTAAACACGTGCTCACTTGCATGAGGACCAGCGATACAAATGCCATCTTCAAAGCTGCAGCCGCGGCCAACGGTAAAGTTGTTCTCGGTAGCATTTCTTATCTCATCCCCCACGATACCGCATCGGACGATCAAAGACTTAAACTTTACAATCTCATAGACAACGGAACTACGGTGGATTTAGGATTTAGACACTGGCATTACGATAGCTGCGAGCTCCCTCAAAATACCAACTTCATCCGACGCGTGCTGACTACTTCCGCGGTTGAAAAACCTAGGTGGATAATTCTAGCTTTTCAAACAAACAGACAGGACGCTTTAGGTATAAATCCGGCAGTGTTCGACCACTGTAGTTTGCAAGACGCTCACGTGACTCTAAATTCCGAAAGATATCCGTTTCTCGATCTGAATACTAATTTTGCCACTGGAGAGTACGTCGGCTTGTACAGAATGGCGCAGCAGTTTAGGCAGCTGTGTTACGACACCAACGATTTAAGTTTCGACTTGCTTCAGTTCAACAAAGCCTATCCACTCGTGGTGTTGGAATGCTCCAAACAGTCCGAGAAGCTGCAATCCGGAATCGCGGATGTACAACTCAAACTGAAGTTTAGGGCAGCGGTGCCAACTAACACTGTCACACTCTGCTCATTGGCGACAGAAAAATGAATCTAAAGTTGGACCGAGGCAAAGTCGAAGTTGTTTATTAATAAAAAAAGATATCGCGCTCAAAACTAGACCGCGAAAACAGAAAGGTGGCTTTTTGCCGTTGGCGTTGCTAGGGCCGGAATTGGTGGGTTGGTGGGAGGGAACGCGGGTGTTGTATCTGCCGTAAAAAAAGCACAAAACGACGCACAAATTCTAGCTGAACTCGTGCGACATCATAAGCAAGTGGAAGGTTCCAGCTTGAAGAAAAAAAATTAAGCAAAAAATATTGCCCCGTGGCAAAGGTCTTTACTTAAGACCACCCAGGGTTTAATCGACTTTGATAAACCTTTAACGAACCATGATTTAAACCGATTAGCTAGAGTAATTAAAATTCCGAAATTTAGAGGTACTTTTAGTAAAGACACGCTTCCTTTAAAAATAAGGCCTACTGGTGAAAACGGAATCGTGAACTTGGAAGATTTCCACAATGGAGACGGAAGTCACTGGGTAGCCTATTCTACCATTTCTGGCGAACCCTGTTATTTCCATAGTTTCGGCAATATGGGTCCTCCCCGGTCCGTGATTAAATACTTCGGACCGGGAATTAAATACAATTACGAACGCGTGCAAAACTTTGGCCAGATTTGGTGCGGGCACTTTTGTTTCTTTTTCCTTAGCGGCTTCTCTAAGACCCGTAATTACGAAGCTGTTTTAGATAAAATGAAATCTATTGAAAAGTGACGTGCAAATCCAACTGGAAATAAACGTCTTCTGTATCAAAATCTTCGACCGTGTGTACCGCGATGGCCGAATCTTTTTCCATTTCGTAAGGAATGTCAAAAATGGTAGTCGTCGAATGCGTTTCCCTCGTTTTAGTAATAAGAAAGGTTTTCGTTCCCGCTAAACATTTAACAACGACTTCTACGCTCGGATCGTTGCAGTATAAAATTGCTTTACGTATTAAACCAGAACTTTTACTTATGTAGTTCACGATAGATTCGGAATTAACGAACCAGTCCACTTCTTTCTGCAAAGGGCTTTTCATGCAGAAACTGATTATCATGAAACAATTTTCGTGCACAAATTTCTTCGTAGCCGCGTCACTAGGTAAAGTCGGCTCGCTTATATTTCTTATCGGTTTGTTCGAGGCATCGAAGTATACCTTCTGATCGTCTTGTATCAAGCAATTGCTGTCGACGAATACCTTCGTAGCGGCATCGCTCGGTAAAGTAGGTTCGCTTAGATTTCTTATCGGTTGTTAATTGCGTTGAAGTATACTTTTTGTTCATCCTGTAATAGGCAATTCCTGTCAACGTAGACTTTTGTCGCCGAGTCTACAGCGTGCCGGGGGAAAGCCACATCCTTAATTTGTTTCTTCTTCGCGTAGAAATTTCCGTCAGACCCGTCTACGTACAACGTGTTTTTTTCGATGGTGGAAGCCAATTCGTCGGAGAAGTCGGTTTTAAGTTTCTGAACGTCCGTACCGATCTGAGAATAATTGACAGCATCTTCGAGTTCGATAGCGGCTCCTACTTTAGTTAACCGCTTGCTTTGCATATCGTAGTTGTTTTCGGGGGTTAAAACATATCCGAGTCCTGGCTCACCTCTCGGACCGACTCCGATCGCTCATCCTCTCTCCCCCTTTTCGACGGTTGACCAAATTTGTTGACCGACATCCTTTTTTAAACTTTCAAAAATATTTTATGTATATAATAAAAGGAATAACCGTGAAAGAAAATTTCTCAACCATCCTGGCAAACGAATCTTTCCAATCTCTTGCAAAAAACTTGCTGAAAGTTAAAAACGAGAATGGTACAAAGATTAACAACGGCGTAAAGTTTTCTTTGTCTCCTTTCATACAATTTAAAGATTTAAAGGGTTCGGGGGTTCCCGTTTCGGACGAAAAATCAAAATATAAAGGTTGGATTTCACCCAGCGACCCGGAAACTCAAAAACTGTTAAAAATCTTAAACGGTACATCTGTACGAAACTAGATATTGATTTTGACGATTAAAAACCTGTGTCTTTGACTACTTTCAATTACCCAAGTTCTATGCATACGGCTTCCCCCTGTTACTCCCTCCTCTTGCGAAAAGGCGAACGAGGGCAACGGAGACAAACCACTCTGTCTTAGAACTTGGGTGTACGAGAATATTCACAAACCGAAAGGGAAACTTAATAAATAAAAATGTTATTGACAAACCGTGGTTTAACTTACCATCTTTCAACGCTTTAAATCTAACGGAAGTCACCGGGAAAATTACCGCGGTGTACGTAACCGATGAGTCTCCCAGCAACGTGAAATTATGGTGCAACGTAGTTTTTAGAGTAGCTCATTCCGATACTTCCAATAAATTTACCGACGAAGACTTTATGGGTTTGGTATCTCCGTAAACATTTAAAAAAATGCATAAATAAAAAAAACGCGATGGAAATTAAAAACTACGACTTTTTTGTACCTAAGAAAGAACCTAAAAATCATCCGTTCCTACCTTCAAATATCAAATGTCTAATTATAGGCCCCGCGAATTGTGGAAAAACTAACTTGCTGTTTAATTTCATCTGTAACGAAACATGGCTCGACTACGATCGATTATATATTTACAGTAAAACTTTATGTCAACCAAAGTACGAAGCTTTGCAGTCTGTATTTACCGAAATTGAGGAAAAAATTGGACAGAACGTAGCATTTTTTTACGATTCTCAAATTGATTTAATTCCGCCCGAAGAACTAGACCCAAAATTTCGAAACCTGATTCTTTTTAACGATTGCCTTTTGGACAAACAAAAAAACATTGAACGTGATTTCGCTCAAGGACGTCATTCAAACGCCGACGTTTTTTATTGCAGTCAGTCCTACACAAGAATTCCTAAACAAGTGGTCAGAGACAACGCAAATTTATGAATTGTTTTTCCCGTGGATGAGTTAAATTTGAAACACGTTTACGAAAAGCACGTTGACCCCGACATGGAATTTTCGGACTTTAAATCGTTGACTCCTTCCGATGTCGCTACTCCTCCCAGTTTCAATCTCGCCGCCGAATATTCGACTTCTCCTATAATGCAAATTTCTTCCGAGGCTCAAACTGAATACGCCTCTACGAGCGCCGGCCCTTAAGTTACCCCCTCATACTCCGCGGTGCAAGCTAAACGCATTTATACCCCCTCCCCCCTCCCCTGAGCTTCCCCATATGCCCACTCTCCGGTCCCTCGATAGTTTGTTACCCGGTCAGGTTGTCGGACCAACGGCTGCGTATTTCATGACAAAATTTTTCGAAAATCCCAAGGAAACTGATTCGGTATTCGGACTTAAGAACGACACGAAAAAAGGCGAGCTGACCATGGGGAATAAAGTGGTTAAAATTTTTGAAAATGATATAGTGGTCGGGGGGGAAGCAGTATACGGGAAGATGCGCACTTTGGAGTTTGTTAGTTTCTAGAGAGTTGAAAGAACCCTCCTACTCACCAGAAATTAAAGCAGCTTACGCGGAAATGTTACAAAATACCGACGCCATTTTTATCAACGATTCAAAAACTCGTAAACCCAAATCTAATCGTAGCACCAAGTACGTAACGATGGTTTGTCAGATTTGGGAGGATATGAAAAAAAATCTGATAAAAAGGGTGGTGGCATGGTTAAAAAGGCCGGTAGCAGAGTAGATTATAAATATTACGATGATCCTAACGACTTGATAAAGAGACTAAGACTTTTGTACGAGTCTGCATCGGCCGGTCACGACGGGCATAGAAACGAGATGGTCGAAATTTTATCGGAAATACAGCAAAGACAAATCATAACTGCGCGGGAGAAAAGGGTGACTTATCAAAATTTAAGTTTGGATTTTACGTATAAAATAAAAGAACTATCCAGATGAGGTACTGCGTCAAATGTAGGCGTCTCACAGCTAACGGCCCCGAGCCGTCTGTTATTATAATCGCAAAAAAATAACAGACAAATGGAAGTTGTATTTTGCGAGGTATGTGGAACGAAAAGAGCTTCCTTTATCAAATCTAGGAAAGGAATCGTAAATAAAATCATGGATACGTTACCGCTCGAACTGCATTCGCCCAGCTACCAATACTGTGGTCCGGGAACCTAACTGGAAAAAAGATTGGCTCGAGGAGATCCTGGGATTAATCAACTAGACGAAGCATGCAAAGAACACGATATAGCTTACTCCGAGAGTTCGGATTTGAAAGATCGGCACGTTGCCGATGAAGTTATCGCTTCCAAATCTCAAGAGTGAGAGACGATCTTTCTCTGACGTGGCGGGAGAAACTAGCCGCTTTGATCGTTAGGAAAATCATGAAAACGAAACTAAGATTCAGAATGGGAAATAAAAAAAATGGAACAACTCGTAAAAGAACTTCACAAACCAGCGCGAAAAAATTTTCCGAGACGGAAAGTCATTGTACTGGGCCTGAACGATCTATGACAGGCTGACTTGGTGGAAATGATACCGTACGCTGAACTTAATAATGACTCGCAACAAATTTACGTTGCTGCAAATTTTCGACAGTCATTAAATACCCGATGTAATGTGTTCAAACGCCGACTATCTTCATCTGGCTTCTTGCGTTCTGGACACTCTACTGCATTGTCTTGGTCGTTGTTTGTTTTTGAAAATCGCGCGCGTGACCACTGATCTTTATTAGCCAGCGCTGTTGTCACCTGGAGGGATTTGTGCCATTGGAGGGCGAGTTTTTCTTGGAGTTTTGGATGTACGAGATGGTGGATGAAAGGGTGTGAAGGTGGTTGTACGTGAAGGTGGTTGTACGTAAATTCATAAGTTAGGACTGTCGAAAATTTGCAGCAACGTAAATTAGTTGTGAGTCATTATTGAAGTTCGAGTATTTTCATAAATCATGAGTTGTACACTTCAATGTAAACGATCCTTTAGCTATAAACTTAATAAAGAGTTTAACTACCTATTAACCTGTATTAACGTCATGTCCAAGTTTGCTTGGGCTATTCCCCTTAAACCTAAATCCGGTATAGACGTTACCGAAGCTTTTGAGAAAATACTCGTAGGAGCGACACCCCCAAAAAATGTACAAGTCGATTTAGGTAGTGAACTCTACAATAAAAACTTCAAAGTACTCTTTAATCGTCACAACATCAACATGTACTCTACGCATTCGGAGATGAAGGCGAGCGTGGTAGAACGATTCAACAGAACCCTTAAAACTCAGATGTGGAAAAGATTCACCGAAGTTATAAATGGGTAGATATTATCGACGAGTTAGTTTCCCAGTACGACACCGTCCATTCTACTACGAAGTTGAAACCGATATAAGTAACCAGGCGGCACGAACCGTTGCTAAGACGAGCAAAACCTAAAGGACCGTCTAAAAAAACCAATGTTTGTCGTAGGAGACAAAGTCAGAATTTCAAATGTCAAAAAAATTTTCGATAAAGGGTATCTCCAAAATTTTACCAACGAAGTTTTCACGATTCGCAAAGTGCAAAAAACTGATCCGGTAACTTATCTTTTAAAAGACGAATCGGGCGAACCCATTTTCGGGGTTTCTAAAACTGGAAATTCAAAAAACGTTCGTTCCGGTCTTGTTTTTAGTGGAAAAAGTACTACGTAAGAAGAAGGGAAAAGATGGAAAAATGCTCTACTTTGTCAAGTGGAAGGGGTACGATTCAAAATTTAATAGTTGGACCGATAACATTAGCCACCTTTGACCGTCTAAAAAATGTGGGAAAAAATATCCGTACCGATTCAGTACGGCATTTTATTACATCAACTTTCTTCTTCTTTTAGCAGCTGCCTTTTCCCCTAACCTATCTCTTCTCTGTTCAGCAGTTTCCGTCACACATTTCTTAGCAAAAGCGGCGGCCAAGTTACACAACCTAACTTTTCTCTGTTCCGTAGTTTCTGTTGCACATTTCTTTCGAGAAGCAGCGGTTCTTTTCCTCTTATTAGCCACTATTTTTTCTTCTTCACTTCGTCTCGGTATTTCGCGATCCGATTCCTCGTCTTTTACCAGCGAAGCACGCTCTTCAGCTTCTTCATCCTCCATCGGTTCGATTACTTCGTCTACAAAATCGTGCGGTATGCCGGTTCTGTAGTGACCGTGCGCTAATGTATGTATTGCATCGTCCATCACGAATCTCTTATCGTCGTAGGAAGATACGGATGATTTTGAAACTTCAACCGTGGCGAGCTGATGATCCTTACTTTGAATGCTCCTCCACGTGGCTTTCGAAGATGTTTTCGAAAATAGCGCTTTTTTGTAGCCTTCGTGGCAAAGACTTTTTTGGATAAACGCTTTACTAATCCCTTTAGCCTTTCTAACACTATCTTCCCCGACTAAAAACGAGTACATTTTTGCTTTCAAACCTACAAATTCTTTCACCGGGATGACGCCCGTCTCATCTTTCTTTTTCCCCAAGACTTGTTTGTTTTTAACGCTGCATAGTAATTTTTAACGCTGCGACGGATCGTAATTGCTGGTGTCGAATCTGTCTAGCTCACTTTCCATATCACGTTAAAAATCGTCAGTCTCTACCTCGTAGAACAGACTGTCGGTGTCTGTGAAAAGTAAACGCGCGTGGTCTCCGTATTTTGTACGCATGAACTCGTAGTGAAATTCGTACATCGTAAGTTTGGAAAGTTTGAGGATGCAGAAACCGGAGTAAGTCGGTAAGTCGCACGTGACGTTACGAAGCTTCAAGTTTACCTGTACGAGATTTTCGTTGAGGACTTTGAAGGAATCCGTGTGTGACAGACTGCTGTACTTGAATGATTTTTTTGGATCAGTGGTCAATTTAACGGATAAAAGCTCCGATTTGTTTTCCATGGTTTTTTCTAATACCGAATTATTTTTCAATTTGAAAAAGTCTTTTTCGAACGTCGTCGTAGCTAGTTGACGATTCTCGGTGCTAAAGTCTATGTAGGATTTTAGCCATTGCTTCTGACTAAATTTTAGAATTCTGCGGATGCCTTTCAAAATTAAACCGTGCTTCAAGTAGAATTGTAAATTCCTGTAACGAACTACGTAGTTTTTCTTCGGGAGCAGGTTGGTCGTCAGTTTGGAAGTAGAAAGGATCTTCTTGTTTCCTGCCATTTCTTTCATGAAGGGAGACACGAGTTTAGGCATTATTTTAAATTTTTCCGGCTTAAAGGATAATCGTTGTGATCTTCGTGTAACTCGGATGGATAGTCCAAGTCCACTTCCAATATATATCCGTATTCCGAATTTTTTTAGACCGACGCCAAGCGAAATTCGAGAATTTCTTTCCTCGTCAGCCAGCTAAATGGATCGTAGGGAAGGAATTCCGTCATGGCTAGCCCGTATAAGTTGTTGACATCTAAATCTACTAGATACAGACTAGGTAAATTGACGTCGTAAGTATCTGGTAGATATTTTTGTTATTGGCGATCGAGTGCCTTTTCGACACAAAAGTTGTTCCACCTCTGATACCGGAAGTTATTAAGTTATGCTTTCCTCCGTGCATAAACAGTTCTAGTTCGGCTTTGGTTTTTTTCAACGCGGCTGCCCAACTAAACTCCGGTATGGATACGTTGTAGCAAGGATCTATGCCATCATTGCCAGCAAGTTTCCCTGAAAGTCTGAAAAATATCGGCTAGAAGATACACGTCGATCATCTGATATACGAGATGGTAATTTTAAAAAACCTTCTCCTTCAGCAACTTCTAAACTGACGTTGCGTGGTCGTACTCCGTGTCGGTGATGCCTTCGCCTCGTAGAGAGGAGAAGAACGCCGCTTTAGGAGGTAATTCCTGGTCTTCAAACCCATCCATAGACTGCACGTACTCGTACGGGTAGTGGCCTTTTTACGTCAATAAATCCAAGATTTCTTCCTTTTTCGCTCCTGGCTCGAACCAGTCTACCGAATCGAGAGCAGTTTTTAAGATGGGGACAGGATGATCTTTCTTATGGCTTTTAGCCAAAGTTTCTAGCGAGGAAGATAGGAAACTATAACTGTCTAAAAACCGCAACCTTACCGAAAGGTCCTTTTCACCGAAGGAAAAGTACCGCGTAATGGTCATACTCATGAAGCGCTCGGTGTTTCTAGCAAGAACGTCTACTCCCGAAGGAAAGTTTTCCGTCGCAGAAATCAGCAGATGCATATCGTAGCCTTCCAAGTTATGGAACACGACCGGGATAGTATTTGTTGTCCTAGTCTCCAGATTGCATTTTACGTGAGAAGCACCTCTGAACTTTCCAGTGAAATGGCAGTGATCACTCACTTTAACAGAGGCGATGACTTTGTTGCAGTAGTAACAAGTATCGGTTTTCGAGAACCGAATTTCGTCGTCGGCAGTCATCATCAGAGGTTTTGGTCGTGCGATAATCGTGGCAAACTTTTGAATTTTGTTATTCATACATTCGTAAAACTTATCCACCGCGTCCTCGCCGAGGTACAATTTTTGACTCACGATTTCATTTTCTGGACCAACAACGACGTAGCCAAAACTAGTAGGCGAATGCAAACTGACTTTAGTAGACGAACTCGAGGATGGATCGGTGCTACTTGTTTGCACGGGTTTGAGCATACATTCGAAATCTGCATAAATTACCCAAGGATGAGGTTGCGTCTTTCGTAGTGGAGGAATTTTAACATGTTAGCGCCAGGTGGTAGGGAAATGAGTACTTGCGCCCTATTCAATCTCACACATTTACTGATGTGCTCCTTCATGGATTGTTCTTTAGCAAAGGCTGCGAAGCAATTACGGCAGTAAAATTTCCGGTGTGTTCCTACACCTCGAAATCGGAGTACCCTATCAGTATCGAGGATAGCGCCGTAATGAGTATTTCCTTTTTCGTCGGCTATTAGTAACAGGTCAATTATTTTTCCTTCCATGTTTTTGTTCACTCTCACCGGATTTAACCATATCGATCCCTTGTAAGAAATTACGTTAATGGACAAATTGTTGACTCGTTCGAAGGAATCAATTTGCCGTAGACTTACAGGAAACGTCAACATAGAATGGTCTACGGTATTCAAAAATGGTTCGTAATATTTAACATCGGTTTCGTAGCACTTCATTTTAGCGGCTAAAACGGAATATAGAAAGCATTTTTCGTCAGAATTTTCCACATTCACTATAACTTCGCTTTTCTTGCGTAATGCACTCGGCAAGGGTAAGAAAGAACTAGGGCAAAAAGGAACGATTTTTGCCACTTTTACGGTTATACCCCGAACTTTCAAAACGCGCCAACCACTACCTTTTTCTTCGAAAGTTTTGACGGACTTTTGTATCTTTTTGCAAGCATCCTCCAAGATTTCCGACACGTCAGATTCGTTGTAAATAGCTGTATAAAGGGACCAGAAATAGGCTCGCACTGTGTTGGAATCCCTGATAAAATCTGCCTCTAAAAACAGTTGAAATGTACAATTGGTCAGTTGATCCAAGCAAGTCGTAATAAGAAATTTGAGCAGACAATACAGTAAATTGAGCGCTAGGGATGAATGGAGATATTCAATTTTTCGGAAATAAATTCGGTGCGTATCATCATGCACCAACTTGCAAGTTACTTCACCTTCAAGATCTTTCAACTTGTTTTCGAAGAGTAAACACTCCTGTCGAAGATCGGATGCATGGTTGTGAAGATGAAAGATCAATTCTTGGCGAGTTGCGTAGACATTTCCACAATACGTACACGTAAATGAAGATTTTGAATTCATTTATCTTTTTCTTGAAAGAAAACTTTTCATTCCTTTTATTATATTAAGAAAACAATTTTTCATATCCCTACAATTCCCTTCCTTACCTAGGTGAGTCTAAAAAAATATGCGAAAAAATTAACAAATAAACTTTGAGCATGTGAACGGAAGTTACGTCATTACCCCCACTTTGATCCCATGACCGGAAGTGACGTAATGAGAGATCTAGATCAACGAAAACGTTGTCCACCATCCGCTATCTTGACGAATACGATAAAAAAAGGTTTTAAAAGACACCCTCCTCCAGTTAGACGAATCCCCACTTTTCATCAGGTGAATGGAAGTGCAACATTACCCCCATTTTGATTAGTTGTTCGGAATTTAGTTGTTCGCCCACCCTCCTCCAGATCGACGAAAGCCGGAAAAAAGGTAGTAAAAAGCATCTTCCTCCAGATTGATGAAGGACGCCCCCCACTTTTCATCAGGTGACCGGAAGTGCATCATTACCCCAACTTTTATCAGGTGACCGGAAGTGGTATCATAGGTTTTACAAATCCCACCCTCCTCCAGATCGACGAAAGTCAGGAAAAAGGTAGTAAAAAGCACTTTTCCACCCTCCTCCAGATTGATGAAAAATGGAAAGACGCCATTATCCCCCACTTTTCATCAGGTGACCGGAAGTGCATCATTACCCCCACTTTTATCAGGTAACCGGAAGTGGGGGTAATGACGTCACGGAGGTAGCAAATTGATGCAAAAAAGTAGCAAAAGACACTTTTACACCATCCTCCAGATCGACGAAAACCGGAAGTGACGTCATTAACCCCACTTTTCATCACCTGACCGGAAGTGACGTCATCACCCTCCCCCCTTGATCACGTGACCGGAAGTGGGGGGGGGGCAATATCGCATTTTACCCTACTGATGAACGACAGGAAAATCCAAAATCCAGGCCGAAAGGCTGGAGACGAGGAGACGCGTAGGAACCTCTGGAGGAAAATGAATGCCGAGACCAACCACGTTCTCGCTTATATAGAGAGGGCTGCGCATGCGCAGTGGGTCATGCAAGCAGGCGGCTACAAGCAACTTTAAAGCCTCCAGGGAGACATTAATTGAGGACAATGTAATGCTAAATTACCAGGTTAATATGTTTGGCAAACAAAGAAACTCGACTGTGACCAACAAAGAAATCCGAACGCAAAACCTCCAGCTTTCTTTCCATTAATTGCTAATATTTAACTGTGCATTATCCTTCGTCCCCCTCCTTCAATAGTTGCGATGCATAACATCGTAGTTTAATTGCAGTACCAATAAATTAAAACAAGGCCTTTTTCCCAATGTAAATCTGAGTAAAAATCAAACTGGCCTTTGTGTACAGTTCCATTCAAAAGTTAATGTCCAAGCCTATACTAAATTTAAACAATAGCCTCTCGCTCTTCAAGAATGACTGGAGTGTACGCAGCTGCATACTGGAGCGTGGTATTGTTGCAGTGAGCTTCGCGTATGGCACACCACACCCGTCAAAAAAGCAGAGAAATGCTTTGATGAGCTAACTAACGAATACAGTAAAACAAAGACTTTATGTTGTTATTAATTTATAAAATATGAATGATGAATGTTTTTTGTTAAGTAACGATGTTGCAGTTACCTGATACTCACCATATTTCGATTGAATAATGTTTATAAATCGTTTAGCTTTTTGCTACTCATTTATTTACTTACATCAACTAACTTACACGACTTTCATTTCATTGTGGCCAGGTCATCGTGGCTGGACAGTAGTCAACTGATGTCGTCAACAGTCAACAGTAGTCAACTCATGAGCCAGCACATATTTGCGTGACCAGATTAAAAGTTGTTAATGATCCCTACCTAATTATTGATAGTTGAAATTGTGATATGAAATTTAAAATCGGTCAGTAAGAAATTTTCACTTCTCAAATTTTTTTCCTTTGAACGATTAATCTGTAATTTTACAGAACAATCGTTCAAAGGAAAAACGCGAAAAGTGGAAATTTCTTACTGGCCAATTTTAAATTTTTCAATAAATAAACAATAAATCAGAAGGTAAGCGGTTAACGAAGCAGTCTGCATTAAAGAATGGTTTTGTGAAGATACAAGATGACTAAGCTGAGAAAGAAAGAAAAGACAACTGCCCCGACAGGAACTAAGAAATGCAATATTTTACATATAATGGCTAAAGCATTAATATGGGAATTTAAGTGTGCGACTTTTAAACTTATCACAGACTTGGTCACAGAAACTTATCACAACTTATCACAGAAACTTGGTTAGATGTTTAATGATTTTTATTTCTGGCAGAGATCAAATATTTTTCTTTAAATTATTGGTTTGCTGTAAGTGTTCATTCGTCCAAAAAAAGTGCTAAAAAAGAACAAAAAATTATTTCTGCGCCGCGCTGGATGCTCTATTGTGTATTCCAAGTTTGATTATCGGCATGATTTACTCGTGTATATTATGATGGAAGATGGCATTTCTTTGTCTTATTTAAAGTAGCATTATAATACGTATTATTTTCCTTGTGACTATTACAAACTCCGAATCTGCAAAAGGTCAAATTCAATCAAAATATACTATGGATAATGATTTTAACCAGGTTAACAATATTGATGCAAAAGTCTGGAGAAGCCTACTGCCAATCCAAATCTACGAAAACCACAAAAATGTGTATACATATATTGTGGGTCGGGGGATACGAAGTGGTGCTAGATTAAATGACCTTGGAATGGACCTTCAAGGTCACCACGATACTAAATTTTGTGGTGTAAATTGAAAACTTATAGAAAGCCGTAAGCTAATGCTAAAGCAAAAAAAAAAAAAACAGAATGAAAATAAGACCATTAGGGTAGGAGTTATCTTTTCTGAGGCTACTAGGGTAGCCCATAGCCGGTTTTACAGAGCAATGTTGTGATTTACCGTTTACATGAAAATACTGTGACGTCACTACATCTGCCAATTTTGCTGAAAGTCCTTACAAAATAAATCCGGATGCTGCAGACAGACGGCCTTAGGCTGCGTCGGGTAGACGACCAATAGTAGTTAAAGCTCGCTACAAAACCCTTTAAAACAAACTCCACCGTTAGCAGTCGCCCACCGCCCAAGCCTCCTAGATTCCTACTTATATGGATTCAACAGAATAAAGATTTTTAAGATAAAAAAAAAATACGATCTTAGTTATAAGATTTTCTTCCGGGGATATACAGGGTGTTCGGAAATTGGTGTCAAATATTTTGAGGGTCCGCTGTGTGATCAAAGATAAGAAGAAAAAGTCCTA
>JAHWFP010047525.1:79032-109450 GCA_023313725.1 Lithobius niger | reverse complement strand
CCCCCCCCCCCCCCCCCCCCCCCCCCCCAAACACCATCAGTAAAATATTTTCTTAGCAAAATCGTCCATTAACGAAGTAAGAAGTAGTTGTTAATGAAATAAATACTACTCAGTACAGTTCTCCAGTAAGCCCCTTCATAATTGCCTCAATCAAATAAGTGTATCGTGACACAGAACACTTTCAGCTGTGTCTGTGTACTTCAGTAGTTACAGATTTAATATCTAAATGGGGGCTTCAATACAATTAAATATTTCATCATGTAAGCATTAATCAGGATAATTTACATGACCCTCTCCCCCCGTGGAAAATAGATAATGCCTAATTAAGAGCAATGAAGCTGTTGTAAAGTAGACAAATAATCGCGGATGCTACGACGAGATCAAATTTACTTATTAATGACATGCAGGCAATTTTTAACACTACTATTTTCACCACCAGAGCCTTATACTTTACAGCTTAGAAACGTCCAATGTTTGATTGACATCTGAGAACCGAAGAAAAAAGAAACGGAAATTCTTCGAAAGAGATTCAAACTAAAGTTAAAGGAGGATTGACTACAGAACTCCTAGATTCGCTCTGTCCTCCTGTAGTTTATTCTTGTTTGAAAAAAAGAGCAATAATTTGGTGCTTAGGAGGTAACCAAACAGTTAGCTGTAGTTACAGCACACGGGTTCTACGACGGGAGTTTATTTCACACGATTTTGAAAGTTAATTAGAGCTTGACAGCGAACCATAGATTCGTGTGGCGGCGTACAACAATACCTGCTATCACCAGCAAAGCACCTGCTAATCATACAGCAGGTATAACACAAGCATGGACGTGGACATTTACTTTTGAAAGGGACTATACATATCCCTGTTCCTTCAAACGGCTCTGCACCCAAAAGCCTTTGTTAAACCGACTTCTCCCCTTTCCCCATGTTCTCCTGGCCCTCAGCCAATCAGGAGGCCCCAGCTATCCTCGACGTCCGAGCTTTTCCCCCTCTCCAGCATAAAAACCCTACAGCCCAAAGCATCCAGAGCACAGCTCATAAAATCTCAAGCTAGGAGGTTGGTCACGCCAGTCGGGAGTGGAGATGTTACGGTCCGATTGTTGCCATGCCGGGCAGAAGTAGTGGTTCGTACGAGTACTAGTTAACTTAAGGAATTTAAACTTTAGGCCCACCCATTCTAAATTTTTAGTCTTAATTTTAACTAAATCTTCTAGTTTGAATGTATTTATGGCAGGCTAAGCCATCGGCATTTCTGGCCCCAGCCTTCCATAACGTAAGAGTGGCCCTCTTTCTAAAAGCCAACTTCTTGTTTATTTTAAATTTATTTTAACTTAAACTCTTTGACGGTTTGATTATCATGCGTGGTAAAACATAACTGGACGGTTTGATCTAGTCAAAACATAGCTGCAACGAAAAGAAGGTTTGATTAACTCGAGGGTTGAAACAAAACTGAGCGGTTTGATTGCTAGAAACAAAACTGTAAAACTCTTGTGAATATTTGTAACTTGCAAACGCTTTTTACTTTTATCGGGTTGCGTATTTTAAGAACCCAAAAACCTTAATTTCTAAGGGAAAATTTGTTATTCTTTTGTGCCGATCTTTAAATTGGAATCTTGAATTTTTGTAAACTTCACATGAATTCAAAAGACGCTTTATTGAAAAAGCATATTGTAAGCTAGTATTCTTGACATGTAAATTTATTTATCTTTGTTTGTTGTTTAAAATAAAAACCAAGGGTATTTAAAACTCCAAAAGAGTACTAATGATTTAATAGCGTGATTTACAAAATGGTATAAATAATACTCGTTTCCAATTCCCCTTAGCTATTAAATAAATCCACCGTTGGTGGCAGCGCAAATACCAGTTAGTTCATTGATTGAAACCTAATTAAGATAGTTAGGACATCGACTCTTCCCTCCCCATGTTGGGAGAGTAGCCTATGCTGTGCTTGTTAATGAAAAAGTCATAAACAAACACCCGAATCAATAGTACTGAGAAGCCAAGTCAACCAAAGATGTCGGGGGCGCTACAAGCACCTCAGCCGTCGTAGCGTCCGCCGTTACACTATTCGATGATAGCGTTTTGTGGCGACACAACTGCCATTTATGGTAACATTATGGTAAAATTGTCGCTGTGTTGTCAATTTGTAGTATAGCACATTTGGTACTGATGACAAGAAACAAGCTGGTGATACGTCAACAAGCGGTAAGCATTGTCGCTCGCCGGATCTGCTATACGACACTAGACTCTGAATATTCTTCTTTTGCTTATGAATTGTACACGATTGCGGGTGACTAGCATTTGCAATGGCAGTTTGACAGGCTCGTATTGCAGTGTTGCAACTTGACCTTTGGCCCTAGACCTTCCCTTGTTTCGGCTAGACCTGAAGATACAAAACCTAACCTAAAGCTCATACGATGTGAACTGTCCACATAAATTCCCACGCCTATCCTGAACTGTGTCCAAATCCCCGCGTCTTCATGGATTCATCTTGCCCTCCAGCGTCCGGATCAAGATCACATCCCTTTTTACATTTTTTTGGATGTATTGTTCTCCACATGCTTATGTATCCTTTTGTGTCAACCCGAACTAATTCCACACCCTTTGGTACACAACGGTAAGTTGGGTGTTGGGGTAATTACTATTTTTATCTCTGTTTTGCATTTGTCCCTTTTTATGCAATATATTCTTGCTCTTAATGTGTTTTCGTATGTACTTTTTAGACAAGGGGTATAATTTGGTGGTGCAGAGGTGTAGGTTCCGATTTCCACAGTACACTTTAGATCCCCATTTATTCAAGTTATTTTTACCTCATGTTTTCTTCCTATTTAGAAGTTCTTGTTGCGCTGGTCAATTATGCGACCTGTATGAGTCATTGTTTAGCTGTGCTTTTGTTTTCATATCGCTATGCGTACTGTTACTGTATATGGTCTTACGTGGGGGATCCGATAGCCCCAACTACGCAGTGTTCAGGGCAAACACAAGTATACCGTCTAGATAGTGCAGCTACCGCTACAATCCTACACACAGTGGATAAGGATGTTAACCCTAAAAACTGTAAGAAAGTAAAGGTAGAACTTGCAGCCAAAGAGTCATTTATGGTAGGCTATACTGTTGGTTCCGTTACAATTACAGGTGTTGACCGACAAGGCGTACAATGTTTAGGTTAAAGCATGCAGTTTGGGTACCGACTGCAAGGACAAACCTAATTTCCCTGGCCTCCTTGCTGAAGGCCGGTTACCACTGCAACGTTAGAGCTAGAGGGGTATATGTTCGCAAGGGTGTTAAACCATATCCCCTATCCCCATTCTTTAGGGAAAATGCCAATTTGTTTGAAACCAACGCAATACTATTGCTCAACAAGCCTTCTAACCTAATCTCCGTACCCCCTTAAGTGTTATCTCCCAAAAATGTATTGCATTTACCTCCCGTATACCACGTGTGTGTTCTTGTATGGATAATTCCTGTTTTATGTGATACAACGGGTTCGGATTCTCTATCCTGTGATATTCCAGTACAAGGGGGGAGGGCCTACGCCTTCTTTATTACATCAGGATGATGACGATTTAGAACCTGTGTACCAATGTGTGGTAAGCCCCTATCCTGAATGGATTTCTTGTGGTTATATGAATCCGGATAACCCCATCCCCACTAGCTTTAAGCAGGCTGTAACCGCACCTGATGCAAATTATTGGAAGGATGCCATGGCTGCAGAATTGGCTATGCTTGATGAATTAGAAGTATGGGAGTATGTACCCAGGCCTTTGGGCAAGCGTATAATCCGTCCAAAATGGGTATATGTTAAGAAGTATAATGTTGATGGCTCCTTATTAAAATATAAGGCCCGTCTCGTTGCTTGTGGGACAAATATGCGTCCTGGACGTGATTATGATGACGCTTCGAATCCTGTTGCCAAGACACAATCGTTAAAGATGTGCTTGATGAATTAGAAGTATGGGAGTATGTACCCAGGCCTTTGGGCAAGCGTATAATCTGTCCAAAATGGGTATATGTTAAGAAGTTTAATGTTGATGGCTCCTTATTAAAATATAATGCCCGTCTCGTTGTTTGTGGGACAAATATGCGTCCCGGACGTGATTATGATGACGCTTCGAATCCTGTTGCCAGGACACAGTCGTTAAAGATGTTAATAACCTTAGCAGCTTCTCGCAATTACATTATAACCTCTTACGATGTAAAATCGGCCTACATCCGGTCTGCCTTAAATGTGGAAGCTTACATGCTTCTGCCACCAGATGGCGTTAAACTCCCCCGGCAATCAATTATGTCGCCTAAAGAAGGCGTTGTATGACATGCCAACGGCCGGAAAATGCTGGCATCTTCATCTCTGCAGGTCTTTATTAGCTTCTGGTCTCATGCAACTTGCGAGTGACCCCTGTGTATTTTATCTGTCTACAGATACTGACTTTTTTGCCCTATCATACCATGTTGACGACTTGATGACCATGGTCAGTTCGTCTATATTGTGACGGGAAATAACCACCCGAATAAACAAGTGTTTCCCACTGTTAGAAACTTTCAATACATTGTATTTAGGCTATAAGATCGAAGTGTCAGAAATATGAATAACTATGTCTCAGGATAAATATATTGATGGGATCTTATGTGGAAGATTGTGAACCTGCTAAGACACCCTACATTGTCTCGCAGAAACTAGATGATTGTGAGGATTTCGCTTTCTGCGATGTTACAAAATACCAGGCTTTGGTAGGTTCCCTACAATATATCGCCCAGGGCTCCCGACCGGACATACCTTATGCCCCGTCTAACTTAGCGAGATTTTCGCATGCCCCCACCCCCCGCCAAATGCATTGGACTGCTTGTAAAAGGGTTGCCCAGTACTTAAAGGGGATAGCACGCCTCAGCCTGTTATTTAGGTGGAACCAATCCGATCATTTGTATGCATCCAGTGATGCTTCCTGGTACACTACAAAAGACGGTAAGGGTTTTTCTGGATATATGCTAACCTACCTTGGTTAACTTGTAGTGTGGAAATCGCAGAAACAGCGTGTAGTGTGTCTCAGTAGCGCTGAATCAGAATTAACTACTGAGTGCATATGTGAGCTGATCTGGGCCAATACTTTTGTGTCTGAATTGGGCGTTGGTGGGGTTACTTCCCCAATCCCTGTATTAACCGACAGTCAATCAGTTATAAGTTTGGTGGCAAAGATCGATTTAAGGGCTCGATCCAAACACTATGTCAGAAAGTTATGGTATATAAGGGATGCTATTCATAAGGGTTTAATAACTTTGGTTTAGACCCCCACTGCTGATTTAGCTTCCGATTGTCTGACAAAGCCGTTACTTTAACTTGTATTTTGCGTTTTGATGGTGCTTATGGACTCATAGGCCGATCATAGCTCAATTGTGTGTAACATTATGCGTTACAAGCTACCAGTGTTTTTTTATGCTGTATAACAAAACCAAAATAATCACATTACTACTAATTTAACGTAAGCTCCTTGTAACTCAGGCTTTTCTATGACAAAAGGCTGTTAATACATTAATAATAAGGAAAAGGTCCCCATACTTTTCCAGGTTTATCTTCAACGTTTCCAATATATTTCCACTGTATTTCTGTACATTATGTATTGATGGAGGTGTGGGTTTCGGTACCAGCACTTTGTCTACCATCTTGTATGTTTCCCTTTGTATCTATGGGTTGGGTTTGCTTCACTTTGGGTTTGACACAAATTCATCATTGCCTTCATACACGAGTTTGTACATTGTATGTTATTCACATATTGTCACCCACATCCCTTTTACACCGTGGAGTGGTCACGGGGGAGTTCTGTGGGCCCACTGCAATTTGTTAATTCCACTTTTCCATCAGTTTTGTAGTTGCCTCACTCCCGGTTTTTTAATCGTGGATGTGGACGCTACTCAACACTAAGGTATTTAGTGAAAATGGGTTAACTCTATGCCACAGCTAACTAACAATCACTGTGTTGTACACAGGTAACGTGATTATTCTTCTTCTGGTGCATACTGTTTTTAGCATTGTTAAGAGCTGCTATTGTAAAACTCCCCGTAGCCCGTGTACAATTCTTGCTCTTCCCTTTTTTTTCTCCGAACAAACAAGCGACGCATCTGGGCCGCTGTCCTGGGTAAGGCCTCGACCCAATGGCTGCCATGTTGGATCGTGGAGATTAAATCCAACAATATGTAAGTTTCAAAAGCTCCCAAGAATAAGTATCATGTCAATAAGTGTATCACTACGAACTATGTACGTCCCAATCACATTTCAAGCCTCATGCAACATAATTAGGCGAAAGTTTCAACGATAATATCGAGTCCCTACATAAATGCAATTGTGTTCAACTTGATGAACTATTCGTAATTCAACATGTTTCATTCGCCCTACAATCGTGTTCCCTCCCTTTGAAAGCCTCATGTCTAAAGTGTAACTGAAATTTGGACTCGGGAAATAAACCGAAATAGTGTCGTACCCCAATATACGTTGTCAGATAATTCCATGCCTCTTACGCTAATGGTCCACACCTCTGGGCAGAATACAAGATAACCCATTCTGTCATTCGCATCCAACTTCTTACTACGTATTTAAGCGGTAATTAGTCAATGCGACACTCTCAAACTAGTTGGCAACCGCGTATTGATCCTTTTCCATCAAAACACTTTGTGTTTCTTCAAACAGTACGCAATTCTAGTGTTATCCTTCAACGTTGATATTAGTGTCCAACAGGAATCACCCTCACAGCAAAAAAAACTCCGTCTACACTCAGTCCAAGCAAAAGGAACTGATAATTTCATAGAGTGGCCCCGGGTTGACATCACCGTACAAAAATCAAACAGCGGCATATTGGTCCTTATGAGACCACGAAGAATTTGGAAAGTAAGGACCAAGTCTGCCGTAAGTCTACGCATTTCAAGGGAGTTAAGACCCAGTCTCTTAAGACGGACACAGTAGACTTTTTGTGAAACGGCGTTGCACTGATTCCACCAGGTCGATGTCCTTAAGCAAGGCTGGCGACCAAACTTGGGTTGCATATTCAAGCATGGGGCGAACAAAGACTTTAAAAGCCCAGGTCTTAGTCTGTGTGTTTCCAGATGTAAAGCAACGGCTGACAATAGCAAGTCGTCTGAAAGCTGAAGCTTTCATTTTCCTGCAGTGAAGGGATGGCTTTAGATTTGCAGTGAACCAGATACCGAGGTCACGGACTTATATGTTTGGTAGCAGCTGATCCGATAAAGAGTAGGAGTAAACCTGATTTGTCTTACCGATATGGAAAGTCTGGCATTTAGGTTGTGAAATAGGTAGTTGCCTGAAGTAGTTCTAGATCACCACACGATAACCGTGTACCACGGGATACACATGTACCCCTTACCACCCAAATACCACTTAGTACCCAAGTACCACTAAATTCAAATGTGCCACAGAACTCTCATGTGCCATTAAATTCTCAGGTGCCAATTCAGGCCCAAATACCTCAGCTGCCACTCAGCTGTCACTTAACTCTCCGGTACCACTTACCCCAAATGTGCTAATAAATCCTCAAGTGCCACCTGATATTCAGACACCATTAAATACTAATCCAAATCAAAGTAATGGGCAGCAGTCTAGTAGTGTTGATGAAATTTTGGTTCAGAGAATTTTAGATCACACTCTGGCAGCTTGTTTGCAGGCAAACAATGACAATGCACGATTAGCCAGCGATAGTCAGCTTGAAGTATTAAAAACAATAGCAGATTCTTTTCAAGCTATTTCTAATAAGGATAATCATGAGAAATCAAGATAATCATGAGTAATCAAAGCTTTGGGAGGAAATTTGAACAGACAAAAAAGCGATCACGCCTTTTTGCAGTGACGAATCATTGGATATTTTCACTTTTGCTTTAATGGTGGAAAACATACGTATCTTAGATCCTACATTAAAGGACTCCGAGTTAGTTTCTGTTGCGTGCAGCAAATGCACAGCTGAAGTAGCTCAAGATTGGCTAGTATTTAAAGAAATTTTAGTTGACCGATTTGGTTGCGGAGGTGAAACTATAACTTCTTACTTGTTTCATGCAGTTGAATTAAGGGAAGGGGAATCAATCGAAGCTTTTTCAGAATGGCATCGAAACTTTAGCAAATAAAGCCTGAAGATAACGGGGGTGAACGTCAACAGAAGTTAGCATCTAAGGACGAAGGGTTACGTTCTGCCTTTCTTCATGCAATGCCACCCAAAATTGAAGTACATATAACTTCCTAAATACATACTTCATATAGAATATGTACAATGCAGCTATTTGCAAGCATGCCATTTTAGAGGCTACGCAGGTAAAAGAAGAAAGACTAGCTCCGAAGCTGCAGTAAATAAACAACCCTCAAACAGCGAAGTAAATAATCTTGCTTTTGGTTCCATGTTGGACAAAATGAACTCATTAGAAAAAGGATTAAACAGGAAGGAACCGTTAAAGCCACACCTAATGAGGCTAAAATCAGAAGTTAACCTCTTCAATGCCAGGGACGTACATGCGTACTTCTTAAGCAATTATTCATTACTGAAATGCTGAAATGTACACGTGTATTTACTATTTTTAAATTTATTCGTTTAACTCCTTCAACCTGGTATCGAAGGGGTTAAGAGTACGCATGTACGTCCCTGACATTGAAGAGGTTAAGGAATTAATCATTACTGAAAGGCTGAAATGTACACGTGTATTTACTATCATTAAATTATTCATTTAACACCTTCAACCTGGTATTGAAGGGGTTAATGCTAACAACCCACAAGGTAAGGCCTGTTACCGTTGTTTGGGCAATGGGCATCTCAAAAAGGAATGTAGCACTATGGAATATAAGTTGCAACGTGTTCGACAACCTAACAAACAACGTAGTTCAGAAAATGGTTCTTCCAACAATAAAAACAACGGTAGAGGAGGCCGTAGAGGTAGTCAATATAGGGGAAATAATCGTGGGAAGCGCGGTTCCGGTTTTGTTAACAGGGATGTAGTTCAGCTCAATAAGAAGAGTAACAATCCTTACTCATATCAGGCTAACAATAATGGAAATAATAATGCTGGTGGACAACAGAAAAAAATAATAACAATAATGGCCGACAGCAAAATCAGAATCAACATCAGCAAAGGCAAAATAATAATCAAAACCGTGTTCCACAGCACGCCACAGAAGTAGTTCAAAATGATAGCTCAAATCAAAATGATAATGTATCAAAAAACGAGCTCATAGCATGAATAATAACAGGGAGTCAGCACTAGAAAATAATCAGCAGGAACAGAGTAGTGACAATCAGAAACAATACGTCACCTAAGTTCAACCTCAAACACCTGGTAATCAAAATAATGAGGTAAACAGTGGTCTTTTATTTTCAAACGATGAAGCAAATAAATTAATGCTTAAATTGTACCGTATGCTGAATGGCATCAACAGAAACTTACTTTACCTGATCGTACATTAGCTTTACCACGTTCAGCGTCGTATTTTGGTAAAATTCCTTCAAAATATGTTGCAAGGTCAATAAAAGGCAATCAAAATCTTGTAAGTGAATTCACTGATGCTTTGAAAATTGTTAATGATAAATACAGTCTAAATTGCGATTCAGTAATTGTAACACTATTTGAAGATGGTTTGGAGTCTACTAATTTCCACTCTGAATTAAATCCAGTAGATATTAATAAACCAATTGTTTTGGCTTTATTAGGCGGTGAACGCACAGTCCAATTTAAACACATGAGTGAAAAATTTTATAAAGATGGAGTCAAAATGCTTTCCGGCACTTCTATCGGCACTTCTATCGGCACTTACACAGCGCAGAAAGATTGGAAGATTAGAATTCCAACAGTTGTAGGGGTTAACAAGCCTACCATTTGCTTGACATTTTGGGATAGCAAAAGTGCTGGTAAGTCGGATGCCTCACCTGCAAAACATCAGTCACTAGGTCAGGAAGGTAACCTACTTACGAACGTTTCAGCTAAAACATGCAACAGATGATACATGCAGCACCATCTAGCATCCAAGGTTGACACTAGAAGTGAAACTGAAAATCCAAGCGAGGCATCGCTCGACTCGGACCAAACAACGCCTAACGCTAACAGTGTTCACGTAAACAGTGTTCTAAATAAAACTAACGTTAGATATTCACGTCCACATTTAGTGTTTGACGTCGGCAATAGGCTGGAAATATGTTTATTAGTCACTGGATCATCCCTTTCACTCCTAACAAACACAGCAGCACAGCGAATGCTCAAAGATTTTAGAATAAAATGTCATTAGGTCAACAAGACGACACCGGTAAGTTCAGTTGGTGTGGGTAATCAACAGTGAAAGAAAAGTTTGAATTTTCTAGAAACCAAGAGTTCGTTATCGTACCTGACGGTTCGTTTGGCAATATTTCAGTGCTATTAGGATACGATTTTCTATCTAATAAATCAGATTCAGTAGCGATAAATTGTACTGACAATGTTTTGACTAATGGTGATTTAAAATTTCAAATGTCAGCATCACCTGAATTAGCTCATCAAGCTTATAATCAAAATAAAGAAATAATAAATAGAGAAAATTACAAGCCTAACTCTATTTACGTAGCCACGCTTAACGTAGCTACAGATGAAGAGGGTGATGATAATCCTAAATCTACATGGAATTGTACACCTAAACAGCAACTTATAGAGGTTACAGTCTCTGTGTTATGGGACGAGGAAATTCCATTGGATTGCGAGTCCCGAATTACCGGTATTGTACATTTTCCATTTCCTAAAATACAAACGGGAGCATTCGAACCTGAAAACGGCGAATTTCCTGTACACAGTCTTGTTAACACGACTCCTACAGGTATTATACCAGTGATTTATATTAATTTTGATGGATTTGACGCAGAACTAAAAGCGGGTACGATTTTAGGGACGCACACTACCGCTGTTATAGAATACGAGGACGGAGAAACTCCTGTAGACTCGGTAGGAACAGGATTACCAACCGCAGATCCCATTGAGATAACTCAACAACAAGCCAAACAGAGCGAAAGCTCAGCGGAAGAGCCTACTAGAGTGCTAGCTGACGCTTCCAAGCTAAAATCTAAGGAAGAACTCGATGAAGAATGGAACATATTGAAGCAGAAATTTACTTTTCCCGATTTAAATAAAGAAGAAATGGAGGAATTTTTAGATATGTGTAGAATTCATCAGGATTCGTTTTCTAAAAAGTCTTTGATCTTCGGTGTTGCCAGGACTGAAATTTCCATTGAAACGGGAAATTCTCTCGGCCAGTACGCTCCAAAAAGTACAGAGTTCCATTTCATCAACGCGAGTTGTTAGATAAATATCCTGATGAGATGCAAAGAGTAGGTATTATAAAAGAAGGAAAATCTGCATGGATGGCACCATGTTTAATGATTAAGAGAGGCCAACTGGTTATCAAGTCGTCGTAGCTTTACGAGGCTAGAATTCTGTAGTTGAAAGTAAGTGTTCCAATACCAACTGTGACAAAGAGCATGGTGCATTCGGTAACACCAAATATTTTACTCGTTTAGATTTTAAATTTGGATTCTATCAGCTTAAACTAGCTGAATCAGCTAAGCTTAAAACAATATTTAGCTATTTGCAATTTATATTGTGCTTCCTCCTACCTCCTAAACTCGAAAGGATCTTATTGCAATTAAGATAAGACAAGTTCATATTAAGTCAGAAGTCGGGGAGACTTCTAGCGGTTTCCGATGCGTTGTCACGTTTAGAGATTCCAGTCGCTGTGTTACGTAGCCAATATCCTGATTCAGTCAGCAGAGGATCTAATTGATGCTTTCAGTAAAAGAAATATCTTTTAAAAGGACAATGATGGATTTTTATATAGAATTAGGCTAGCAGATCTATGTAAAGATCGTATGCACAATTTAGTACAGATATGTATACGAAAATCTCTACGGAACTTTTGCATATGCGACTACCGCTCCAGACATCGCGGACCTCATAAAACACGAGATCTGATAGAGCTACATTGCTATTGGCCTAACATATTTGACGACATAGCTCATTATGTTAAGACTTGTCAAGTATGCCAAGCTTATGTTAGACCTAATACCCCATACAAAGCTAAGTTAGGAGCTTGCCAACCTTTGCAGAGACCAGGACACTCGTGGAGTCTGGATCTCATTGGACCTTTGAACAAAAGCATTAACGGAAACGTTTACATAATGACGCTAATTGAAGATTTCAGTCGTTACGTAATTGCAATCGGAATTACCGATAAAAAGGCTGAAGCTATCTTTCATAAATTGTTCTCTCACCTTATTGCTAGATTTGGAGAGACAATGGCTCAGATATTAATAATGCTGTTGTAGCTAGATCAGCTATATGTTTAATGTAAAGCAAATCAACTTCACACCCAATACCTCGTAGGTGGTGGGAGGGATGGTGCAATCCGTGAATAAGTGAACCGAAACAGTCTTACGCACAATTTCAGCTAGTTGCCCTGAAAATTGGTGTGAATACCTAGAATTAGTGACTGTAGCGTTAAACGCATGCCCTAATTCTTCTACACTGATTAGTGCGTATTATTTACATCATGGGTCCGAATTTAGGCCACCCAGCGCACTACCTCTTGAACCACCAAAAGTGACGACACTATTGTTCGTCTAAAGAGTAGACTTCAAGCGGCATTTGAAGTCGCTCGAACGCATAACTGGAAAGCAGTTAAGAAACAACAACATTTTTATGATCGCACAGCACGTCCGTACCGGTACCTTGTCGATTACATACTTTTACGCGATTTCTTACCTATTAAACAGATTTCGCCTAAATTACTTCGGGCATGGCCAGGTCTTCCATTGTGGCAGACAGGGCAGTCGTATCTGCATGCGGCGGGGCCGGACGCTCTCACGTTGACGTCATGAGAGGCATCAGGGGCTCCTTCTTGGGGAGGGAGGGGGGGAGACGGCGCCTGATTTTGGACAAAGGCTACCAGGGCCGGGGCAGAAAGGTGTAGCAGATACAAGAAATTGTAGTGGGGAGATTTGCAAATTGGGACCAGGAAAGAGCTCGGTGGGGCCTGTAGTTGTCGGTAGTACAAATTTTCGGCATTTAAAGCCCTGTAGAAAGACCGGAAATTGTTCGTACTCTTCAAGGAAGGGCAGCTAAGTCGGATATTGTCAATGGAGGCACCGATTTCCATTTAATGGGCAACCTTGCAAAAAATGGGACGAGATTCTTACCCTTTGGATCTGGGCATTTTCCGCTGGTTGTACGTCATTAATTAAGGTGTTTTGCCCTGGGTTGGTGATAAGTATTTGCACAAAGTCCAAGGGATCGTCATTTGGAAGGACTTTGGCAAAGGGCATTTGCTCTGGGGCACGATGGGGACACTCCGCATAAAGCACTGGTTTTTAGAAAGGGGAGCTTAAACCCTAAAATTATTTTGAACTAGACCCAGAAATGGCAATAGCAAAGTTCAAAATAAAACGCCTCAAAGTCGAAAGTTAATTTAATTTTAACCTAATACTTTAGAAATAGTCCTAAAATATAATTTTCAACCTTGCAACCTTGAATATGATTTTCAACCTTGCATGGCATTGCAACACTTGGACTGGGCATCTACAACCCAACCTTCGTAATGACCCTCGGCTAAGCTGAAGATCAGTGGTCGGAGGTCACATGTATATATATGTATATACAGACAAGTGGTCGAGCTAGTTGCTAGGCAACCAGATGGAGGTAGAGGAAGGCGCGGATCTGTAGGAGGGCTACAAGAGGCTGTCAGGCCAGATTGTCTGGCTGTCTTTTTGCCAGCCCCACTGTGTGGATCTCAAGGGCGTAGGAACAGGTGGTTGGTTCGTTTGGTAGAACAGAGCTGAAGCCTAGTTGGCTGAAAAAAGGAGGCCTCAGTTCGTTTGCAAGGTGTCTCCCCCCATGCTGTCAGATGCTCTATAGAAAGAATCACGAAGTTGGAGTTCGAGTTATAAACTTACAGTTGAGAATTAAAATGGAAAGATTAATTGAAGAATGGTTTCGAAGTCAAATCCTTTAGTATATGGAGGGGTCGTTACATTGGGATTCGTAGGGAGATCTCTGAAATAAAACAAGATACAGGCTGTTCAATAAAAATTAAAATAAGCATAATAATAAGCTTGACGAGGTCAGTAGGGGTCATGAGAAAACGTTACATTAAATCTGCTTTTAAAGCACTAAATAAAAGATTAAATAGTCCAGTTTTTAGTGTAATGCTCAAATGGATTATAGTTTTGAAGTTATTTATTCGCAGACGCAAACAAAATGGTAGTCAAGATTTTCATGACAAACAGAGATCGTCACCGGTGTTCAAAATAAAATAATTAAACACTAAAATAAACGTGTATCATACACGCAGACATCACGTTAGGACGCCTGGTTTGTGTCCCCCTATAACACACACTAAGCTGCGTAGCTTTACGCCGAAAAGAAATCCAAATAATATACATAAATACACATGAAATTGAAAATGGTGACTTGAGCGATGTGTGCGTTGACTGCAAAATTGAGACTGTTTTCAAATGGCTGAAGAAAATTAATGGAGTGGAAATTTAATGTTCTGTTTGTGCAGGATTGTAGTTAAAGTTCACGCCTATTATGGCAAAGAATCAGAAGTCATTTTAGTCCATATTTGGTGGAGTTAGAGCATGTTGAACTTGGGTACTTTTTTAAGTAGCCTACGTCGGCCAGCGCTTTTAGCGTTACCAGAAAAAAAAGTTCGTTAGGTGAGGACGAAGAAATTTTGGCGAGTCGCTTTTACACTAACGGATTTGTCTATTAAGGCTGATGACTTATAATACCTGACCTTCCCGCGATTTATGCTATGGGGGAAGACGAAAATACATTTTTTTCAATTCATTTTTTTACAATTCAACACCTATTTCGTTGGGGGGGACGAGCCCCTAGCTTTAAAAACGTGGGGGGAAGGTACCCCTCGTCCTCCCCCCAGGATCGATGCGTATGACGCCGCTGATACATGCACCTCCTGTCGTAGTAGCTGCCGCTACACCTACCATGAGGCAGGGATATGCAAATAGTGAGTTCCACAAAGATCCCAAATGCAGTAAGGATCCCCAAAAGTACAGGATGAGAGAATGCCCCTCCAGCAAATGTCAGTGTCTAATCATCAAACTGTCATTACCTGACAATTCAGTGATGACCTGAGCTGCACAGGGGTATACTCAAAACATATCACAAACAATTGATCACCTGCCAAACAACCAGATGCTGTTAAATCTTAGTAGGCGATTCGGTCAAATGGAAAGTTAGTTTCATGTAAAAGAAACAACATCCTACGCATATCCAATTCAAAACTTTAATGAAAACTACCCAAATCTGCGTCAGGCCAGGCCACAAACGAAAGCAGCTCCTTTCATCAAACCGAATTTCGAAAAAAAAATTGCCAAAAGCTATCAGTAATCTACTCATATTTTCTACAAAATGTTATCCACAAATCGACATGAATGCAGCAGAAAGGTGAATCATTTTATATCGAAAAACACACCGATGGAACCAGCAAGGAAATGAGATGGGACTCTCCATATACATGACCAATGGCAAAGGTAACGTAGCGATTTAGTGAAAGGGTGATTCGGCGATCTAGCGATTCAGCGATACATTAGTGAGGCGAAATGACTTCAACGATATGGCGGTGTAGCGAAAATGCAATTTGGCGATTGGTCTGAGTGGCAACGTGGCGAGTGCGTGATAAGGAGTCTCAACAATTCCCGACTGCCTTGGCAGAAAAGAAATCCACTCTCTCGGTGTATATGCCGCTACCAATGCAGCATGCTGACTGAAATCGGGGACGAGACAAGAGGGATTTGTTTTGAACAGTTAAGCACAAGCCTCATTAGTCATAGAATGTGCGGACTGGGTTTCGCCACTGGAGTAAACTACTCTCCATCCCTTGGTGTGGTCCAATCGGACTTCACTACTGGGGTTCCGAAACACCGATCGATCAGGGTGCACATGTACAGAAGTAGGAGCATTCTGCTGAACGAGTACCCTCTGTGGCGAACAAGCAATCGGATTGAAGCAATTCGGAGCCACTGATCGGATTGACACTTCAGCCTGTTGCTTTTCATAGAAGTAACGTTAATTAAAATCACATAGCCACAAGATTCGTCACTCGGTTTCATTACACTCGGGAGTGTCTTGTGGTACTTTTCGGCACTGTTTTAAATCTTAACAGACTAACAAATTTTTTGCTTACATTTTACTGTGACGAACCAGGTCTTGGTTGAAGCTGAAGAGGCTACTTCGCTTGAAAAACTTACGTTAGAATCCATGTTTCAAGGCGTAGTCACAAAAGGAACACACAGTGACATCGCACATAAGTTAGTAAAAGAGTGTGAAAATGCTAATCAGCGATGGAATTGGAAGGCGAAATGTCTAAACAGCGAATTCTTGCCGAGGCAAATCGGTGAAAGAGATCCAGCTTGCCATCTTGGATTATGCATGTTCGTCGATCGTTTACTTAGCGTTTTCGCCAACAGTAGTGGCCCAGTATTTTCAAAAAGCAGCAAGTGTGCCCAAAAAATGCCATGAGAAAAACTATAAAACATAAGCGGGGAATCCCAGGAATTTGAGGAGAAGAAGAGGGAATCAGCAATGTGAAGGACTCGCGAGGGAATTCGGGAAGCGGTGTCTGCCCGAAGTCTTCAGGTTAGTAGAGTCTAATCCATCAAGTAATGGAAAAGGGAATTCTTTGTGCAGGTTAAGGATACACCATGACTAACTAAACTAAATTCAGGAAACAAGACAGGAGGCCTAACAAGGCTCGGATGAATTTCTGCATGTTGTAAAAATGAATATATCAAATCACAAGAATGGGATAAACAAAATTTCGCCGGAATGTCTACAAAATGACAACATCGGGACTAGTCAACAAAATTCATTCGCTTAGGTGATAGCTTACTCAAGGGATTTACTTTCGAGATGCCAATCGTAACACTGGCGAAAGCGGCAACACATCTGACGCTTTCAGATGCTCAACGATTGTGGCGATAAGTGTGGTAGAGCATACTACCAATCAGCAGAGCGCCACACTGTGGAAACCTAGGAGACTTCTCAATGAGATTTAAGGTTTTTAGCATGGAGCATAAATATAAAAGAACTATTTTTACACAGAACTGAAAACGTAAGTTTTGCATCTTTCAAATAAAGGAGTGCATAGAAAATAAAGCTATACCTTTATTCTTTTTCTTTGCTGTGGGCGATATTCTAGGAGCAGAGTCGTCATCTTTTTCCAAAGGAGAATCTTTGCTAGCAACTTTTGAGCTCCCGTCAGACTATAAATACATGTTGTCAGTATTATTTGTTAAATGGTAAGAAGTTGAAAATGATAAAGTTGGATCTATCATCCCGTCTGCGAATGACGATTTTTGAAACTGTCGAAGCTGCTGCTGCTCTGCTTCTACAATTCATCCTCAGCAAGTGGCGACAACATTGATCAAAAGTATGCTTTTTTGTTGGACCCAGTTAAAATGGTAGTTTTTGCACACTGGGTGACATATCCAACTTCATCCATTTTCAACATGAATCCACACCAGTGATATACATATGATTTTCCATCAGACATATTTCTACGTAATGTAAGTAGCAATTATTTAATTAAAACTATAATTTTAAAGATAAAATTTGCTTTTATTTATCCAAAAATACTCACCTTAATTAGCTATTTCTAAATTAAAAATACTCAGTCAAAACGCAGCACTAAACGCAACACCTTATTGTTGTCGGCTGACTCACGGTCAACTGCGAAGAGGAGATAAGCTTGAATAGATAAAAGTCCGTTAGAGAGTATAAGTGTGGAAGCATGAAAGAGTAAGTCTTTGGCTGTAGTGACTGAAGAAGCAAACTAGAAAGGTTGCAGAAAAATTCGCAAGTTTTAGAAAGGTTTTGGTAAAGACCTGAACAATTTTGGTGATGCACTTTGGCTGTGAGTATTTTTAATTACAAACATCAACCAAAGTATTTGAGCCACATCATCGGTTTTTCGTTAGCTACTTCGTTCAAATTCGTTAAAATATGCTCGTATCCATGTCCTATGTACCGGAAGTTTCGTGCTACTCATCCAGTACCGTAGCTGAAAATCCGGGGCCCCCTGCAAGAAAAAACCTGGGGCTCCCTATGTTATTACAAGGTGAATTCACACATTTTATTATTATTTATCATGAATATACAAAGAAAATTTTTTTCAGTATTTTTATTTTTTTCCCCTGGGACGGGGGCCGGGCCGCCCCCCATAAAGGTAATATTTTGCTAGACCTTGCATTTCTTTAAATTCGAGTTTCTACAACCCATTTAAATCTAAGAATTAAACTTTGAATAAAACTTTGAATTACAAATTGCATGAAATGCAAAAATAAAATATGTTTCTTCCTACTACAGACACTCCACAAGTGCACGGTTTAGTTAGCCAACAACAGCGTAGAGTTTCGAAAGAAATAAAACCTCTCCGTCAGGTAGAAGTCGTCCAATACGAATGTTGGCTGAAAGTAGTTAATCATTGTTCAACACAAACAATAATTTCATTATTTTTTTTTCCATGTTGCTAGTTATGGTAAGTACGAACTACGACACGAACTGTTAGTTCTGCTGCCCATCTAATCAAGACACATAATTTTGTGATGACTTGTGAGAGGATATCAGCTATAGCACTGAAGTCAGCTTAGCTGGCCAGCATAATGAAAGAACGTCAATAGCTTCGTTTTGTAGGGAAGAGAATTGGGTGGGCGAGGCATTTTGTTTTTACTGCATACTACTAAAAATGATTGCTGCAACGAATGAATACGTGTAGGTTTCGAGTAGGTCAGGGAGCTAGGAGTTCGAGCTAGGAGTTCGTGTGTCTAATCATTTGGAAAATTTGTTAATTAAAAATTTATCTTCAGCATGCTCAGGGCCCTTGTTTGAGCCTCCCCCCCCCCCCTTGTGAGGGTTGCGGGGGTGTAAAGATTGGTTAGGAGACCCGACACCAACCATCAACAACTCGGGGATGCAATTTTTTTTTTCTCTTAGCGTTCGCAAGCGCTAGGCCTATTTTTACAACTCCAACTTTGAAATTTATATCTCCACGGAAAATGGACAGAAACGACTCTAGTTTTCAGCATTTAATAGCCCTAAACATTCTGTCATCCTGTGAAAACAGAACTTTAAATTTCGCCATACTTTGGCCTCCACATCAATTTGAAAGTGTTCAAACCGAGCGCTGCCGCTCGCAATTTGCGTCGCCGTTTTCCACCAAAATTGTAAATATTTATTTGTATCTTGAATTTTTTTTCTTATAGGCATAAAGCCGACTAGCTTAGTGTTGTTGTAGGAGGGGCTACCAATCGGCACTCAACCACATACATGTATGAGGACCCGCACTCTACGTTTTTATTTTGAACTTCAATACCGGTTTTGGTTTGTTATGAAAACTTCGACTACACTCATGTTATTATTTGCGGCTGCGTTAATACTTTAAATTTATGCGTTTTAGCATTCGAACAAAAGCTGGTTTATTTTAATCTTTTGCCTAGGCTTTTATAAAAGCATTATTTAACGTAAATTTTTCTCATGGACTCTACCTTGTTCAAAATGGCAAACACAACTATTTATATTTTACCGGATATTCAGTGTTATATCTTGTATTTTATTTCAGGGCTCCGACCATAGTAACCCCATCCGAATGTACTGTAATAGCCTTTTCCTTCAATTAAAACAGTTTATTTTGAGCAATACTCCGTCCCTCCCTCCTTTCCTTCAATAGTTGCGATACATAATATCATAGTTTTTATTTATAGGCCTATTCACGTTGTTACGAGTTCTAAACTCACTTGCACTTTCAAAAACCAGGCCTCTATCGCTCCAAAGTCGGCAATTCCCTTTGCCTCTCAAGCTGCTCCAATTCCCTTCCAATCAAAACGCTCAATTTCCCCACCACTCAGGCAGCAAAGCTACCCTGCCTGTCTGCGCTATCATGCCCACTTCCGGTATTGACAGCCTGGCCGGTCTGAGTCAGTTTCTCCTCCTCCAGAGTTCCCTCTAGGCCCCCCCCCGTCGCTCTCCTACAGGGCTGCGCCCTCCCTCCTCCTGGCAGCCAGGCAGTAGGTAAGAAGGATGTTAGGATGTCTTTCCTTGGTTTGGTACGGTACTATCAAAGGTACATCAATTACTTTTCTGAAACCTGTGCGTGTCTTAAAGAAGGAAGCACCAATCCCACTGTATGGGATGAGTCTAAACAAACAGCGTTTGAATCCTTGAAACAAGCTCTAGTGACGTTTCCAGTCCTGAAAGCTCCCGACTTCAGACAAACTTTCATCTTACAGTGCGACTGTTCTGAACGAGGTATGGGTGTTATTTTGTCCCAAATGTTCGATGGTGAAGAGCACCCCTGTCTTTATGCTTCACGCAAATTGACAGCAAGGGAACAAAATTTTGGAACGACTGAAAAGGAATGTGCATGTTTGTTCTGGGCCGTTGCAAAACTTCGTCCTTACACTTATGGCACCAAGTTTCTCATCGAATCAGATCACAATCCGCTTCACTGGCTGAAGCAAATGTCTGGCAAAAATTCCAGATTGTTGCGTTGGAGTCTTACTCTTAAAGACTATGACTACGAGGTCAAATACAAACCTGGAAAGTCTCACATTAATGCAGATACCATGAGTAGGTATTTTGTTTAATTAACAAACAGTTGAGTTTTTATTATTGAAAGCTAAACCAGTGGTGGAGCAAACAAATTGCTTTGTACCTTCTTTGTGTAAATTTTCTTTAATTGTTAAGAGGTACGTTGTCAGGGCAACCTCACTCAAAGAAACTGTCAGCTTTTCCCGTTTCGGACCTTTACACCTAAATTTTAAGTGCCAATGTTATTCACCCTGTCACTATCAACGCCTTCCTTTGTGGAAGGATATTTACAGAGATTATATGACACGTTTTAATATTCGCTAGGAATATTATACGGGAGTTTAGTGGTCCCTGGTTATCTCCTCTTTAAGTTTTCTACGAAATGGCTTTCTTTAAAAATAGCTGTCTTCTCACCTCTGAGTCCAAAAGGTTACCTGTCGTTAAAAGGTTGTTGGGTATAAGCCATAAAACCTCCTATCGTTGTACTTTTTCTATGTGTAAGTTATGGGGACTACCTCTAAACCCTTCTATGTTTAATTTTCATATGTAAACAAGTTGTTTGGTAACCTCACACCATTCCAGTAGTAATTTGTTAACTTTAAATAGAGCTTATAGTTACACATGCGCTCATAGTACCCTCTATTCCGATCCTTAATGCAAGCTAGGTCCCGAGGAGTGCGCCTCGAGGTTTTTTCGATACTTTCCTGGATAATAAAAATAGCATTCTGTGCATGGCGGACGTGTTAGAGCATTAAATGTTGTGATTATATCATTTAATAGTTAACAGTTACAAAAACATAACCTGTACTTTTATTTTGCTTAAATATTCAAACGGTGTGTACGATATTCCTGCACAGGCAGCGCGGACCACCAAAAAAGTTTATTTCTGTAAAACTAGTGTTTTAACCTTGTAAATTTTGCGTTAATTTAACTTTGCGACAAAATCACAAAAATGAGAACTAAACTTAGCAATTTTATTTTACGTGAAATTAGTGTACTTTTTAACATGTCGATCCGGAGCTAGGAACAAGTAGCTTAAATCCTTTTTCACACATTTTGAAAGTAAATGGCAAAACGATAAACACTGAGAAGTTGGAACGTTCTAGGTTGTTTGATGATTGCATGAACCAAGGGTGTTTCTTTGCAAATTTTAGTTACACGGCTTGGCAACTTGTGTTATGACATACCCATGTGCACTAACATTTTGTTGTAGGCTTTTATTTAGAGTTCAACAGGAACCCCGAATAAAATCTCCCGTGTGGGGGCGTGTAAAGATTGGTTAGGAGACCCGACACCAACCATCAACAACTCGGGGATGCAATTTTTTTTTCTCATAGCGCTCGCGAGTGCTAGGCCTATTTTTACAACTTCAACTTTAAAATTTTATATCGCCAAAGAAAATGGACAGAAACGACTCTAGTTTTCAGCATTTAATAGCCATGAACATTCGCTGTCATCCTGTGAAAACAGAACTTTAAATTTCACCATACTTTGGCCCCCACATCATTTTGAAAAAGTGTTCAAACCTAGCGCCGCCGTTCGCAATTTGCGTCGTTTTCCACCAAAACTTGTAAATATTTATTAGTATCTTGAATTTTTTTTCTTATAGGCATAAAACTGACTCCTTTTTTTTTTAAATAGGAGGGGCTGCCAATCAGCACTCAACCACATACATGTATGAGGACCCGTACTCTACGTTTTTATTTTGAACTTCAATACCGGTTTTGGTTTGTTATGAAAACTTCGACTACACACATGTTATTATTTGCGGCTGTGATAATACTTTAAATTTATGCGTTTTAGCATTCGAACACAAGCTGGTTTATTTTAATCTTTTGCCTAGGCTTTTATAAAAGCATTATTTAACGCAAATTTTTCTCATGGACTCTACCTTGTTCAAAATGGCAAACACAACTATTTTTATTTTACCGGACATTCAGTGTTATATTTTGTATTTTATTTCAGGGCTCCGACCATAGTAACCTCATCCGAATGTACTGTACTGTAATAGCCTTTTCCTTCAATTAAACAGTGTATTTTGAGCAATACTCCGTCCCCCCCCCTCCCCTCCTTCAATAGTTGCGATACATAATATCGTAGTTTTTATTTATAAGCCTATTCATGCTGTTATGAGTTCTAAACTCACTTGCACTTTCAAAAACCAGGCCTCTAACGCTCCAAAGTCAGCAATTCCCTTTGCCTCTCAAGCTGCTCCAATTCCCTTCCAATCAAAACGCTCAATTCAATTTCCCCACCACTCAGGCAGCAAAGCTACCCTGCCCGTCCGCGCTATCATGCCCACTTCCGGTATTGACAGCCTGGCCGGTCTGAGTCAGTTTCTCCTCCTCCAGAGTTCCCTCAACCCCACTCCACCCCCCCCCCTCCGGTCGCTCTCCTACAGGGCCGCGCCCTCCCTCCTCCTGGCAGCCAGGCAGTAGGTATAAAACCAAGCCCCAATAGAATTTCGTTAGCATAGCTCTAGACTCAAAGGCTTGAGGTTACTACGGCGGTCGGAGCAGAGATGTCCAGTCCGAGTGTTGACATGCCGGGCAAGGTAGTAGTTCTTGATAGTAACTAGTTTAAATAGAATTTAATTTTTGGAACAGTATTTCTAAATTTTTAGTCTTAAAATTTAAACTTAACTTCTGGCTTTCGAAACTTATCGGTAAGTCAGCCGCCATCGGCATTTCTGGCCTAGGACTCCCATAATTTAAGGGTTTAAGGTCCCCTTCCTAAAACCGGCTTTTTCTTCTTGTTTACATGAACTTAGTATTCATTGAATAATCCAAAGATCACCAAGATCTCGCGTGTATTATCGTCGAAGTAGAGTTTTCGAATGGTAATTTCCGTATAATACTAATCTTGATTCAGTGTGATAGATTGAAGTGATTTTAGTGCAAGAGTTGCTAATTTCTTTCAAACGACTGTTTTACTAAATGTAAGGTTCATCATGTAATTCAGAGGGTTGTGATAGCCCAAACCGACTTTTTCTAGTCCAAATTTTGGTGAACTTGATTTTGTTCAAATCGCCGATTTAATGTAAATCCAGTGCGCTTTCTGTAAAACTTAAGTTTTTTTTCTTGTAACAAACTAGTTACTGAATTGTACGATAAATTGTCATGTTTAATAAAAACTCAAACGAAAGTTGTTATAAACGACAGTTTGACTTCCAAGTCCGATTTAATTTGCATGGGTTAAATAATCTCAAATCATTTTTATTTCAACTTCTAAGTAGGCATTTTAAATACACACCCATCATGGTGGCAGCGAACCGTGATTAGTTAGGTCATAAAAGTTTACTTAGGACGTTGACGCTCTTCTCCTAACCGTGCAGTAGACACGCTATGCTGTTTTATCGTGAAAGTAAAAACCGCCACTCATGAACTATTCTAAATTAACCGCAACTTCACCAGATATCGGCGCTATAGACAGTAGGCACCTTAAGACCCTGTAAGCACCGCTACAGGGGCTACACCTACGGCGCTGTACCCATGAGCTTGCCCTCGGGTGCTATCGCCAGGGCGATCCCATGCCAAGCAGACACATTGTCACAATATAGCTTAAATAAATACGAATGCAAACCTATTTACGTTGCCTTTTGGACTTAGATGTCAGACTGCCTGAGCGGGAAATTACAAACATCAAAAGTTAACGTAAATAGGTTTGCGTCCGTATTTATTTAACCAATCTCGAGCCCATTGGCTTTCCGTCCTGTTTAAACAATATAACTTAGCGCATAACTCATTGCATCTATTGGTAGGCTTGTGTCATTTGTGCAACACTGACACCAGCTTACTAATAGGCACCACAACTTGTTTATAAGTAGTTTACAATATTTTGCATAGATTTGATCTAATGCTGTAAAACTGAGTCATACATGAAAGCTAACACAACCCAATAAAACTACCTCTAAAGTTGTGGAAAATGGTAATTTAAGTTGAAAGAAATAGAGGTAGGTTCAAGCAGTAAAGTGAATTATGGTCCTTTAGAATTAGCATTGCCGTAAAAAGTTTCTTGTTTTAGCATATATCATTACAAAGGGGGAGTGGGGGCAGGCTTTTAACTTATTAAATATTTCCCAACATACCGGTAGTAAACAAAATACTTAAATTGGAAACTACTTACATCAAATTGCGAAACTTACGTCTTTCGAGGAAAAAAATCACTCAATATTTCAAAGTTCTGTAAAAAAAACTTATATTACGTACTATTTGCGAAATTCTAACCTTCAGTATGTATTTAAATCGTTTCTATTTGCTTTATTTATGCCTGAAATCAATTTAAATTCCATTTTAAATCCCATGAGGTTAGCCTATCACCCGCTTGGAACATTGCTGCTGCGTTGCATATATGCTAGCACATCAGCCCGTTTCTCATTCACGTTTCAGGTACTATGATGTAAACACCAGTGCCGTTATTGCATTAATTCTCTTTTGGCTCACGCAGATGTCAATCCTTAAAACCCCCGAACTAACCTAATTATGTGGTTGTGAGTCATGGATTAATGGTAAGTTTTTCATTGCCGAATGCATGTCACACTCTTTGGTCCTATCTGCCTATTAGATAAATTAATTCTCTCGCAACAGATTGTTGCTCCCAACTCCGTTGGAGTTTCCAGTGGACTGGATTTATAGGGGAGAGAGTTAGTGACATTTCCCGTTTTCTATCGTGCCTTTCCTCGGCTAGAAGACATTGGGATGGGCTTGAACTCCGTACACACTGGCTGGACTTCGGACGTTCATGTACTGTTGTTAAAAACGACAGCAACTGCCCTGTTTCAATCGCCTCTTGCCCAGCCTTATCAGTTTGACGTGAAAACATATGCCCCTTTGATCCATCTACACAAACAAACTTTAAGTCATTACCTTTCCGTTTTTATTCAACTTCTTCTTGGGACAGTTTGTAATACCATTTTTAAAATCACACTTTCGATCTTGGAGTTTGCCACCCGTCACTAAGAGAGAGTGGCGTAAACATGCTAAAAAGAGGCTACCAACAAAACTACAACTGGAATTTTAGACGTCAAATTAATAATATCCCAACATTTATGTTAATATTCCACGAAAATTAAAAAGTTTTAAAAACAATCTGTACATGCGGAAAACTTAATTTTAAAATTAATGACATCTGCCTCAAAATATTCGCGCTATTGACTGTCAACGAACGCTGACGACATGGGCGAAATACGTCAGCGGTCATAAACATGCATGCACGATGTTACGTGTAGGAAAGAAAAAATAAAAACGTTGAACAAAACCATCAGGAAAGAAATCCAACATCAGAAGCAAGCAGATCACTTCAAGAAATACAGGAAATTTGCCAAATTACACGCGGTGGTGAGTATAGATCTGATTAAATAATGATCAAGAAATGCGGCAAAATTTAGGCCTAACGTATTCCAAGTAAGCAAAAGATAACTGATTTCACTAAAAAACTCCGTTTTTAAGAAAAAAATGTGCATTATACCAACAACGGTTAGTAAAACATCTTTTTAGGAACAGTTCAAACGAAGTTTGACGTAATTTTAACATCGGCGTAAGCCGAAAGAGAATTAAAGCAATAGTGGCACTGATGTTTCCCACACAGTGCCCGAAACGTGAATGAGGAACGGAGCTGCTGTGCTAGCATATATGCACCGCGACAGCAGCGCTCCAAGCGGGTAATAAGCTAAGCTCATGGGACTTAAAATGGAATTAAAATTGATTTCGGACATAAATAAAGTAAATCGAAACGATTTAAGTACATACCGAAGGTTAGTATTTTGCAGATAGTAAGAAAGGAGTTTTATTAACCTTAGTTGGTGGAATACACATGTCTTGCTTGAAAACACAGTTTTTTAGTGAAATCTGTTATCTTTTGCTTACATGGAGTGCGTTAGGCCTAACTTTTGCATGCAATTCTTGATCGTTATTTTATCAGATCTACTCACCACCGCATACATTTTGGCACATTTCCTTTATTTGTGAAGCGATCTGCTTGCTTCTGATGCTGAACTTCTTTCCTGATAGTTTTATTCAATGTTTTTATTTTTTTTCCTGCACGCAACATCATGCATGTATGTTTACAAACGCTGACATTTCGCCCTACCGCCAGCATTTATTGACACATTCAATTGTCAGTAGCGCAAATATCCTGGGCCTTATGAGGCAGATGTCATTAATAATTTTAAAATTTAAGGTTTTCCGCCACGTTCAGATTGTTTTTAAAACTTTTCAATTTTCGTGGAAAATTACCATAAATGTTTGGGAGATTACTAATATTATGTCTAAAATTCCAGTTGAAGTTTGTTGGATGCCTCTTTTAGCAAGCACCAACATTTTACGTCGTTCTCTCGTAATGACGAATGACAAATTTCAATCCAGAGATCGAAGGTGTGAATTTTAAAATGGTAATACAAACAGTCCCAAGAAGAAGTTGAATAAAGATAACGGAAAGGTAATATGACAGTGACTTAACGTTTGTATGTGTAGATGGGGCAAAGTGGCATATGTTTCACGTCGAACTGACAAGGCCGAGCAGGAGGCGATTGAAACAGGGCTGTTGCTGTAATTTTTAATAATAGTACATGAACGTCCTAAGGCACACAGCCAGTGTGTACAGAGTTCAAGCCCATCCCAATGTCTTCTTGCCGTGAAAAAGCAAGATAGAAGACGGAAAATGTCACTAATTCTCTCCCCTATAAATCCATTACACTGGAAACTCCAACTGAGTTGGGAGCAACAATCTGTTGCGAGAGAATTAATCTGCCTAATAGGCCAATAGGACCAAAGAATGCAATGTCCATTCAGTGAAAAAAACTCATTATTAACACATGACACACAACCGCCTAAGTATGTTTGTGGGTTAGGTCCTTCCACAAATTTTCTGACCAAGCCAGGTCGCAAAGAAAATGGTGGGAAATTTGACTCTACTTCGATTAAGATGACAGAGGGGCGATTCAATAAAAAATTACGCATCTCATAATGGGTTGCATTGCGAATTTAATCGGGGACGATTATGGTACTGTACGCAGTGACGAATTGCCACCTCTCCCGAGCTGGCTATTCTGCAAAGTGGGAGAAAAATAAAATAATATAACTGAATCCCGAAATAAAAAAAAATAAAGAACGAATTTTCAACAGTGACATACCGCCGAATCGTTCAGTCGCCCGTTTCTATCGAATCGCCGAACAGCTTAATTTTTGCCAATCCGACTGGCCGTACCGCTATCAAATCGCCATATGGCCTTGTTACGTTTTGCTGAACAGCCTGCCGCCATGCTATGTTACATAAGCTGAATGGTTTGTTTTGACACGTTTACACAAAATTTGAACACGTCGAACGTTCGGTAAGGCAGTGAATTCGAATCCCTTCATTAGCTTTCTTGGGGACTTCCCGCATTCAAAGAAAAAAAAATTAAATTAAATTAGATCAGTTTTGGGCCTCACCTAGATTAACCTTTCGATAAGCAGTCCAGCCACGAAGCCTATGCCCTTTGCTTCGGCAAAATTGGCATGATGACCACCATAACCGCAGGACGATTCTTTCTCTGAGACAGTCCCCCAACACTTTGAGGATTTGGAAAACGTAGTCACATCGAAGCTTTCGGAGCTCTCTATCAGCTCTTGAAGTTCTTCCAAAAGGCTTCGTGCCCTCTTACAAACCCATCAGTGTCACATAAGGTCGTCTTCCTGGTGGCTCTTGTTTCAGCAGCTTAACAATTCAGTAGACATCCTCGCTCAAAGAAGACACCCATTCTCACTTCTTTTAAACTAGGAACAATGATTCTTTATCCATGACGTTTCTTCGGGGCAGAGATCTAATAATTACCATGAATCACGTTGAAAACATCGTGGCTCTTGCCCCATGTGGACACCCAACAGCGATGTAAGTTTTCAGTACCCATTCATGCGCCCTGTGTGGGTGGTAAGAAAACACCATCCGAAGGCATAACAGTGAGATTGGTGTGCCATCCACTTCACGTTTTTCCCAGAAGGTCGTAACTATTGCATGCACAACACCCTGTTTTGGATTGCTAAGAAAGCAGCATTCGAAGGCGTAACTGTGGAATGTTCAATCCTCTCCCGAAATGTCTTTCATTTTTATGAAGTGATCACGCCAAATGAAGCGCAGGGTCAGGATCTACGAGCGCGTGCACCCAGGGGCGTAGTGAAGGGGTGGCTAGGAGGGAGGGGGCAGCTTGTTCCCCCCCACTCCCCCCAACTTTACTCAAGTCAGCAAAAGTCGCCAAAAATCAAAGCTGTCTTTGGCTCAGTGAAGTTATAATACTGACAGTTAACAGCATTTTCAAATTTGATTCGACTCTCTTTATGCACGAAGTTTTTCAAAATAAAAAGTAAATATTTATCTCTTTATTTAGATCCAAAATTTATAAATTCTCGTTTACATGCATAGTCTAGTTTTGTTAAGGTGACTGCTTCAAGCTGGATTAGCAGTCGGGTACGGTAACAAGAGAAAAAAACATTCTGATTATAGAGTTGGATGCTTCGTCACGCAAAGATTCCCCAGAAGGTCGAGTTCATTCGTTACCAACAAATTTAACAGTCGGCACCAAACCATTGCTTTCTGATTGATCAACAGGTTAACAGCCAGCACTACGACTATTGCCCGATTTACGCGAATGGATAGCTGCTTAAAAGCCAATAGGTGCTGAAATAATAGTAAAGTTGGAGTGTCACGAATATGGAAGTACTGTCATTTTGATCGTGATTATAAAAAAAAAAACGTTGCCACAAAAGAAAAACTGCAAGTCAAATAAAATGCTGTTCCATCACACTCTTTTTGAGATAGCCTCAAGACAAACCAACGCAGAAAAAAAGTCAAGGTAAATCTAAATTCTTCAAGCCTAATTGGTTAGCTGGCGTGACCCGAACTAGGAACCGACTCAGCTTAGTTTAACATCCAACCGAGCAATTAGGTATTGGAATTACAAGGTTAACAGGTACCCTTCTTGGCAATAAAAACGTTACTTCGTTTTGAAGATCCAAGCATACTAGAAGCAACGCAACAGATCGAGGAAAGAGCGACAGCCCAAAATTCAAACGCGTTGGAAAACAAGCCGGCAGGAAGCTCCGATCCAAAAACAAATGCAGTCACCATGCGCAAAAAACGCTCGCCAGAGCGAAGCTGAGCACGAACAAGCAAGTGTGATTCACATCTCAAAAAAGGTGTTATTCACATCTCAAAAAGAATGGGCCTTTCCAAGCAATGCAGCTGGAGCGAGCAGAGCATGGGGATTGGGGAGGGGGGCTCCATTCGACTTGAAAAAGGGAAGCGTACAACCGAACGCATGCGAAAACCAAACTACATCCACCCAATCCACCAGCTAGTTCAGATGGCCACCCTGAGATAAAAGCGCCGACGTGACAAGGTAAAACAAGTCAACGTCGCTTCTAAGCCTTAGCCAACCTACAATGCCTTTTAGAAGCTGAAACCTTGCTGCTTAATTCAATTCAAGAGAGGATATGGTGTAAAGAAGGCCCGATTTGACTCAAACTAACAACAACCTGAGGGAAACTTCGTTTACGGTAACGAACAATTTTTTTTTCTCGGCACCTCGGCCGTGAAAAACCCCAACTTCAAACATCTGTATCTTCCAAGAAAATGGTCCGATCCGTCTCATCTAAACAGCTCTTAATAGCCACGAACTTTATCTGTATTCCTGCGGAAACAGATCATCAAATTTCCATCTAGAACTTCAACAGCATCCATTTGAAAAACGCACGAAACGATGCCGTAAAATCACCGTAGCGCACGAGACGCCATTTTCGCCACTTGTAAATATTGTATTTACTTTTTATTTTTCACTTAGGCATAAAGCCAAAGACAT
>JAHWFP010047525.1:62704-78932 GCA_023313725.1 Lithobius niger | reverse complement strand
TAAAGCCAAAGACATTAGTTTAGTGTTTATTAGGAGGGGCTTCCTCTGCGAAGGTACTTAACCTCAATAATAATTGTACAGACACTTTGTTTTGATATTTCTTAAGTAGATTTAAGGTGACGATCTATGATACACTTGAGAAATGTCCGACATCCAAAACCCAATTTTGCGGCTGCAAATAATGTTTAACTATTTAAAATGCGTTTTAGCATTCGCTGGTAACTTTAAACTTTGATTTTTATAATAATCTTTTCACGTAATCTTTTGCCATCACCACTACCGGAGCTCAGGCAACATTTTATCTAACGAAATTTCCCGGACACGTCTTTTCTGTTTTCACTTAGTTGTTCCTAGCAAACCGACTTGGCTTTCGATTTCCCAAAGTAAACCTGGCTTCCCAATGTAAATAACCGAATTATTGAGATCTTTCCTTCAATAGTCGCGATGCATAACATCGTGGTTTAATAAAAAAACAATCATTAATAATTAAAGGCCTTTTTCACGTTCCAAACAATGAGTATAACTCAAATGGCCTCTCTATCAAGCAGTCCATAGTTGTTCCTTCACCCCTCGTACATGTACACGCGTAACTTGACGCGCATACAAGCAGACACAGAAAAGAAAGCAGCGCTGGTGTGTCCACGATCACGCGCAAAAAGGGGTGAGAATGACTGACGGAACTGACCTATTTACAAATACCTGTATTGAATACCCAGTTTTGTAGTAGCTGGAGGGCATAAAAACCCGCGCGGCTCACGCGGAGAAGTTGAGCCTACGCCAACTCCAACGTGTTGCCGATTCGCAATGGATTATGGGTAAGCGATGGGGGAGAAACCAGTATTCTTTTCTGCGTTCGCATCTACGCGCGTCAAGTTACGCGTGTACATGTACGAGGGGTCAAACGGCTCCAAGCGAAAATCCTTTGCGCTGCAGACTTTTCTATTGTTCTCGAAGCCCTCCACCAACCAGACCCCCGTAGCTCTCCTGCCCGTCCGCGTGAACTTCCGGTCCATAGCATATAAAGCCCCAGCTCCCCTCACTCCTCAGCACACGCTCATCAGATCTCAAAGCCAGAGGTGACTACGCCAGTCGGTATAGGAGATGTCCCGTCCGAATGTTGCCATGCCGGGCAAAGGTAGTTGGTTCGTATTAGACTAGTGTTAGTTTAGAAAATTTAATTTCGGAATACCCCATTCTAAATTTTAGTTTTAAACTTAATCTAACCTTAAGCTTTGAGGGAATTATGGAGGTGGAGCCGTAGTCGGCATTCTTGGCCCCCATCGCCATAACGTCAGGGTGCTCGGTCCCTTTCTAAAAACAAGCTTTCTTTCCATGTTTATTATTATGAACTTAATCAAACACTAAATCTGCAAGCGATGACATATTTGCTGAAGCTGAGACTTCAATGGTGGACTCCCAAATATTAAGGATCTAACAGATTTGAAAACTTGAACTTAGGTCGGACTTAAGTAACATAGTTTTGACTATTTCTGTGTAATCCCGCGGTATGCACTAAATAGAGATTATTGCATGTAATTCCCGCGTTTTGCATGTAGTAACGGGTTCCCGAGGTCCCAAAAACATTTTCTATTCGAAATTGTAATTTTTACTCTTTGCATAGTATGTAAAGTTTGAGTTGAATTTCATGTAAATTCTTGTTGATTTTTCCTAATGTAAAAATCGCCGTGCTTTAATTTAAAAGCTTTTTTTTGTATTGACACTAGTTGAATTTAAATGTAATTGTTCATATTTATCTGCATTTTAATAAACCCCCGAGTTTGTAAAACGCCTGTTTTTCAGCTAGTTAAACTACATGTAGAAGTTATAGTTCTTAAGAAAACCACTTAATAATTAAACTTAGAGCTGCATTTAGAAACATCCACCTGGTGGCAGCGAATACCCCCCTTTAATGTTGTCTAGTTAGCATACAGTTAGGACAAATGACTCTGTTACCCATGCTGGGCCAGTAGCATACGTGTGTTGTTTTCCGTAAAAGTAAAAACCGCCACCACAACTAGAAGTTAAAGGTCAAAACCACATTGATGTCGGCGAGGCTACAAGCACCTTGAGGATCGTAGCTTCGGCCGCTACAATGGGCTTTCTACTGCAAAACAGGATGGGCCCCACAGAGCTCAGGTGACGGAGAGGGTGGGGGGGGGGGGGCGGGGTCACCCGCTGATGGAAGGCAACCCCCGACAGCGGCAGTGCACCGGACCAAATGACGTCCCTCCTGAATTCACCAAAGGCTCGACCGGAGGGTCCACTGGGCCACTTCGGGTGCAATGAATTGCCCGCAGATCATAGAATCTTTCTGGTTCCCAAATAATGCAGCCGAAAACTGTACCTAGGCCACCTAGTCTGGCACTTCTTCAAAATATCCACCTAGACGAAAACTCGACTCTCCTGGACTTACAGGGCCTTTCAGGTGAATGCTCATCCCCATAGCGCAAGCAATGGCTAGACAGGTGGTTCCCAACCTTTATGAAACCGCGACCCCCTCCTAAAAAAAAATTTTTTTTCTGCGACCCCATCCCGAAAGTATATTCCTGCGTCCATCGGTTACACAACTAGGGGATCTGGGGGAGCGTTGTGGGCTCCCCTAGCGGGGTCCGGGGCAAAGCCCTGGGAAGCCAACACTTTTTTAGCATTCTAAGCATTTTAAACGTTTTCATTTGCTTATATAAAAAAAAAAAAAATAGCTCTCGTATTTTATAGACTAATACAATATACATTATAATCAATAATCATTATAATTATTAATTATAAAATAGGATAAGAAATATATGTTTGGCTCAATATCACTGAAAAGATTAAAAAAAAAGTAAAATAATTTTTTTCCTGCTTGTATCGCGACCCCATTTGTGGTCCCGACCCATAGATTGAAAACCACTGAGCTAGACCACGCACACTCAGACTTGACACGGCCTTCCAACAACCTCTCACGATGGCCGGACCGCAATGGGGAGGAACCGGGCGAAGAGCGAGCGAAGTGGTGACAAGATAGCGGAAGAGGCGAAGCCAGAACACTACATAAATAGCAAGCAACCTTTAGCGGCGAAGTTAAGCATCCTTTTCCCTCAAGGAGGATTGCCCGTAGCATGGCGAACTGGACTTCTTGTCCGTGATCGCCTGACAGCTTTTTCTCTTCCATCGAGACTTATTACGGCGTGCACAACATCCCAAGGTGATCATTCGACAGCTTTTTCCCTTCCACGATGGACACAACATCCTGGATGAGGATCGTTTTTCTCTGACTTTATTATGGGGCAGATTCCCGGATTTTTGTGTTTTCTCCACACCGTGATTTATTTTTAGGGCTAACTCCATTATCCCCACTCGTCAAAACCTTGGAGTTAAAGTCGCTTCTCTTTTGCCCTGCACAACCAGCTCCGGCCCAGTGCGTGTTTGCTGTCGTGCTGGCACAGACCCACAGCTGTCATAGATCACCACTTTAAAATGATTATTCACCTTACTTCGGAAAACCGCCTCCGAATTAGCTGCGACGCCTCGCGCACTAAGTTCAGTTCGCCGCCGCTAGATGCCAGCGCCAACCCTGCTGCCGATGAAATGGCGAAATGGCCCTGACGAACCGCTTAGTGTTACGACGCTCCTCCAACTTATATAAATACTCAATCTTTCCAGCAAGGCTGGTTAAAGATGGTTTTTGTTGCCGTACCGAAAATATACAGTACCTGTTTTATATGCACTCTCTCAGGTTTCCAGTGCTTCTTCCAGAGAAAAAAGACAAAAGTTGGCTTCCCTGCCAGTCTCGTAGTTATTCCACTGCGCCTGCGTGGACACATTCCTCCCTATATAAATGCCGGCGCGGCATTCAGTCTTCATCTCTCTTTAAATACTCTCAATCGTCACCAAGGTAACTCGAGAGGGGAGGAATGGCGGGCCTGTTTTGTAAAACAGGTAATGTATATTTTCGGTACGGCAACAAAAACCATCTTTAACCAGCCTTGCTGGAAAGATTGAGTTTTAGGTTGCCCTCGAAAATCTACATTACCAGTTTTATATGCACTCAATCGACTTCGTCACCGGAGGTGGGCCTTGGTGACGGGTGCCCTGGCTACGGACTGGCTACCCTGAAGTCAACTTTGACTCATTGAACCTGAAAGCAACCGGTGTAGAGGTAGGAGAGATGGTCTTGTAGGATGTGAATGGTTTGTTGCGTAAACCTGGCCAATGTAGGTGTATTGGAGGCATCGGTTGGTAACGGAACCGGGTTGGATGCAGAGGAGTCCATCGGAAGAGGTGGTTGCAAGCAGGTTCCAGGGTAAACGAGAAACAGTCGTCCTAAGTGTAGGGAACTGGAACCCTTAAGGATCGATGAAGTGACAAAGTCACAGATACGTAATAGTGAAGAGGGCAACAAAAACCATTCTTTAACCCTTTGAGGACGGGAGCGGCCGAAAGCGGCTAGCTTCTATGACGGGAGCGGCTGAAAGCGGCAGCTATGACATCATCATGTTTGCTGTGAAAATATAGCTTTCCCATTGGTCAAATGGAAAAAACTTTCAGCCAATCAGAAGCGAGGAAGAAGGAGCTTGGCGGTCATATTTTTTGTTCCAAGATGGATGCTCGTTTTATAGTTTTAATCTTTTTTTTTCCGTCAGTAGTTTTCGGTTTTTCGTCGTCTGTTGCATTAGGCCTAAGCGGTGAATTTATTCTGTAGTTACGGTGTACAAAAATGTCATCAGACGATTCAGATTTTGAAGGCTTCACGCAAGAAGAAATTAGTATTTCTAGACAACGTGTCAACGAAATAACAGAGAGTGACATTGATGTGGATTTGACAGACAATGACAGCAAAAGCGACGATTCTGAAAATGACGATGCACGTGTTGCTGCCCTGGACGCGCTCCAGTGGACCGAAACTGTCAAAAACATAGCTTTGGACAAATTTACAGCGGTAAACAGTGGTGCCCAACATGATTTAGATGTAACTAGTGCATCAATATTGGATTATTTTTTTGCTTATGTGCAATGCAAATGTATTCGATTTATGGGTGGCTCAGACTAATATTTACCACGCTGCCTGCCGCCGCACTAGATGAGTCGGCGCCAGGCCCTAGTCGCGGTGCGGGCAGAGCTGTCAGTAGCAGATCGTCGATGCCTGCTAATAAAGGAAAAACAATTCCTTGGAAAGACGTTACTTTGAAAGAAATGAAGTGTTTTGTGGGAATAATAATTCTTATGGGAATCCATAAATTGCCTTCAATTAAAAGTTATTGGAGTGAAAACGAAGCTTTAGGAGTACCCAAAATACGCAAAGCTATGTCACGCGATAGATTCATTGGTATTTTGCGTTATTTTTACTGTAACGACTCAAGTAAAGAACCAGAAAAGGTTGCAGATGACTATGACAGACTCTATAAAATTAGACCGTTGATTGAAATAGCAGGCAATAACTTTTTAGATCGTTATACACCACACGCAAATTTGAGTATCGACGAAGCTATGAAGAAAACTAAAGTTCGCGTTGGATTCGTGCAATACATGCCACTGAAGCCCACCAAAAGGGGAATAAAGATTTGGGTTTGTGCATGACCAGAAACAGGCTAAGTGCATAAGTTTGAAGTTTATGTCGGAAAATCCACCGGAATAGATTCCGAGCACGGTTTAGGCCACTCGGTGGTGATGAAATTGTCAAAGCCATTTCAGCAGTGTTGGCGCTCCATTTACTGCGACAATTTTTTTGGATCGGTGCAGCTTTCACTCGATTATTGCAAGAAAAAACGTACATTTGTGGAACTGTGAGGGCCAATCGTAAGGGGTACCCTATACAAAATGTAAAGTTGAAAAAAGGGCAGTGCAAAGTCATTCAATCATACAAACTTGTGGCTACTGCGTGGTACGATAAGAAAGTCGTGCACGTATTATCTACTAACTGTGATCCAGAGATGCAACAAATTTCAGGGAAAAAAAAGTCAGGAGAAACAGAAATAGTTCAAAAACCCAAACAAGTTATGGGGGGGGGGGGGGGGCATGGATTTGGCGGACTAACATCGGCAATATTACCAAATAGAATTGAAAGGACTGAAGTGGTGGAGATACATCGTGTGGTATGTGCTCGACACAATGATAGTGAATTCCTTCATCATCTACAAGGAAGACTGCCAAAAAAAAAAGTCAAGCCCAAAAAACATTTGGCTTTTTGCCTGGGCCTTAGTGACCTCTTAATCGGGGAAGCACGTCGAACAACATCGACTCGAAAATGCCACTACGCAGATTTAGATGTTCAGTTATCCCAATCACCCGTCCACAAATTGTCTAAATTAGAAGGCAGGAGAAGGATCTGTGTGATGTGTATCAAAGCAAAAAGGAAACGAAAGGATGGAAAAAGCCCTCCTGAGAGTAGTTTTAGTTGTGAAACATGCAGTGTTAGTTTGTGCAAAACCGGCTGCTTCAACGAATTTCACCGTCAAGCAAGTTCCTAAAGGTAAGAAAACTCTAATATATTATTTGACAACATATTTTTGTTGTTTTTGCTTGTTTGTTTTGATGATTTCGGCAGTGGTAGGTGTGTAAGCCTACTCTGTTTGTGAAGTAGGCCTCAGGTGCAGCAGTGAAGCCGACACGCAGCTTCAACTTCTGAGGCCCCATCTAGCGAAGTGTACTACACTAGGTTTACATTTTTTTTACAGCTCTTACATTGCATTTCAATGGTAAAAAAATTTGTTGGTAACGTGTAGGTAACGAATGTGCATTCCACAAGATTTCAAGGCCGTGCAAAGCCAATAAGTACATGATAAAAAAATACAAACATCAGAAATTTTTTTTAAAGTTTTTTTTTTTTTACAATTGGCAGTCAAACTAAGCCCGGGATCTGAAAGCCAGTTCGATTATAAAAAAAAATTATACAAGTTTCATGTTTTTACCTTGACTGTGTGAAAAGTTATGATTTTTTCCCCAAAGTCTGTCATAAACCTAAATTTTTGCTTGATTTTTCCCGTCCTGAAGCAAACAATATGCAGCTAGAGTGCAGTCCTTATAGGGTTAACCTAGCCTGGTACCAGAAAGATGGCAGACTCGGACCGGATGGGAACCGAGGTTGTATATGTGGTCTGTTCCAGAACCTGGTTATGTTCCGAGGTATCGTTGTTAGAAAAGGAAACCGGTGTTTGGCCTTGTGACATACCGGAGGAAAAGCCAGAAGGAGGACCGAAGGAAGGTCCGCGAGGATGGGGATGGGCCCGATCGTAGATGATCACGATGGGAAAGGTGCCCAATCGCAGTTGTATGAAACCGTGTCCTAGAACTGGGCCGGGATGACGTGGTCCTCGGGAGGGCCTGTAAGGAGGCTAAAGATTGAAAAGCATTCCCAACACGAGGCCAGGAAGGCAGGGTAGAAACGTGAGGTTCAATGGAGGACGGAAAGGACAGTGAGTCCGGAGGAGACATGAAAGATGTAGATCGAGGGGGAAAGGAGCATCAGCCCATAATGTAGAGTGGACCCGAAAAGCGAACGTTTCGCTGGTGAAAGGATCAGACCAAGAGCAGGTAGTGGCGGGCCGGTGGAGGTGTTCAATTTGACAGCAACTTATCGGACCCGGAGGAAAGGTAGAAGTAGGTGTAGTGAGGGGACCCTGTACAGCCAGTACCGGAGGTGGTTAGCTCCAAGGAACCGAAAATGGAAGCGAAGAAACTGGCTTGGGAAGGTCTATGTAGCAAATCCCGAAGAGGAACAGGAGGCAAGAAACATCCTGGAGGAATGGCAAAAGGACTTAGTGAACCCGTTGAGGATGGAGAAGAGCTCTCTTGAAAGGAACGAAGGAGGGTTTTTTTTTTTTTTGCAGTCCACCAGGAGGAGCGTAAGGCGGAAGGTAGCAAAGGCAGAAGCAGAGGTAGTCGATGTATTCACTGTAGACTGGCAAACCAAACGAAAATAGAGAAGTGTGGGGAGTATCTAGAACGGACATTTGCGGTGATCACCCCAAGAGAGAGGAGCTGAAAAGGGGTCTGCAGGATGATGTGCAGACGGTGGTGACGCGGAGGGTGATTATTAGAGAAGTCCAGTAGGCAATGCTAGAAGCGGAGGGAGGCGGAGGCCGACAAGAGACAGTGAAATGGTCAGAAGCCAAGGAGGTTTGTGTAGCAGAAGTGCGTAAGCGGGAGGCAAGGTATCCTTTGGTGGAGGATTAATGCAAAGGTCGTCACACAGCGTGTTGACTTCCCACTTGGGACGTGATATGCAAACTGTGGTGGATATGAAAGGAAGGCTGAAGACAGTGTGCGTGAGGAACGATCGTCCCTGACGAATGGACATCAGTGCAATGGTGCGGGTGGGGATGCCAGTAATTCCAATACAGTGAGTGACATGATACTGCTGTACGTAGAAGGAACAAGCTTCCCTCCTCCCATTCCTACCGGCGAACAGGGGATCGAGGTACAGGCCGAGGCAGAAGATGGAAGGCGGAGGTGGAGGCAGAAGGCGGAGACAGAAGCGTGGTCCGCAGGGGATGCAGTCGAATTTGTATGGACAAGCCCAAGGTCCAGATCATGTTGAGGAACGGTAGAGCGAACCGTCTAAGTTGAATTTTGTGTGTTTTTTGGAGCAGCGTGGAGACGAGCTGCACAGGTCGACGGTAGAAAAAGGGCTGGATAGCCGCATCATCAGAGTTCATCTGAAAAGGAGGCTGCGCAGGCGGAAGAGGTGCGGAGGGACATAATTCCGCACGTCAAAACAACTGTATCTGATGTTGGAAGGAGAAAGGTGTAAACTGTCAGGAGGCAGTAAAATGGTCCAACTCAAAAAGGCTGTAGAGGCAATGTAAAGTAACAATGGGAACTGAGGTAAGGAACGTTGTTGATCGGAACTGACACGAATACTGCTTACATGCAGTGATGACGAGGACCACCTGGGTCAAAGCCAAGAAGAACGGTAGGCCCGAGGGGAGGTGGAGGGTAGAGGAACAGCGGGACTGGAATAGCAGCAGTATTGAACAGTAGGCAGAGAAAGGAGGCTTGGCAGCTTATACAGTTGGTAGAGGCGGTGGAGGTCTACCTGCAGTCCTCATGGTTGGCGGCAGGAAGGATGAAGGTAGCGGTGGTGTGAAGCGCAGTGACGGCAAGGCCGTTTGAGCGAAGAAAAAGAAGTGACCTGGAAACGAAATACCTTCAGACTTGAATGGTGGAAGACGGGGCTGCGCTGTCCGCATGGGCATACGGAACGGAAGGTGGAGGAAAAGCGACCGCCTGGCGAAAGGCGAGTCATATAGGGAAAGGGCACGGAACGCCACTGAGGGAGGAGGTGAAATCCGGAGGTGGCGCGGTCGTCCCAGAAAGGGAAGAGACGGAGGCGAGACGGGGCACGGCGTCGTGGAGCCGTTGCAAAGCAGGAATAGCAGAAGAGAGACCTTCCGATGGAAGGGCAGAAGCCGGTAACAGGCCTTGTGAGGGTGGAGGAAAGTCATTCGTAGTGGAAGGAACGGATGAAGTCGCCGTAAAGTTGTCGGGGAAGAACGGAGGGCGGACGCAAACCAAGGTGGAGCAAGTCGTTGTTGTTATGGTACGGTGGTAGGAAGGGATCGCATGACCGGAGGAGTCTGCCCCAGCGGAGGAAGGAAACTGGCTGAGGACGCAATGCCTGTGCCGAGAGGGATGGCAAAGAAAAGTGATGGCAGTACCAGCGGGTAAGGAAGATGTTGCGGAGGGTAAGCCGACTAAACAGAGGATGTTTATTGTAGAACCATAGTACTAAAACCCCTCCACGAGCGGCGGAAGGAAAGATGGCATAGATACATGACCAGAATGCAGCCCGGCGTGCGGATGAGTGGAATGGAGACTCAGTTGAGCTAGAAGGCTGTCGTTGTCTAGTTGAGTCCGCGGAGTAGAAGACAGATTGCAGAATGAGCGTCTGCTCGTCTAGGGATTTGTTGGGGCATGAAAGAAACCGGAATATCTCCGCAGGAGGAGGTAAATCACAGGGGGCGAATGTACAGGAGTCGGAGAGGGACCTAATGTCGTGTGGTAGCGGTTCCAACGTAGGAACGGCAGGCGAAAAACACCCCAGAGGAAGGGCGGAGGGACGTGGAAAACTTGGTGAGGGTGGGTTTATCCACAACCGATGGAATGGAGGGTATTCAAGAAAGTTTCCTGAAGGTAACGGAAGGCAACATAGCCTTACCAGAGAAGGAGCGGAGGGAGGCGCCTTTACCGGAAGTCACTCGATGGAGACGGTTGACTGCATGGAATGGGAGACGTGGCGACAGCATTGTACTGCGGAGGAAAGTATTCCGAGAGCAGCGGAGGCTCCAAAGATTCCTGCCCCGTGGTAAGGTCGAGAATGTCCTTATCCTCCAAGGACGAAGGAAGTGGCGAGGGCGATCGGCGAGGAAGGGGGGATCTAGGCGTCCCTTTTGCTTGCAGCAACTCGAGGCGGAGGATGGAGGCGGAGGATGGCAGCGGAGGTAAGCTCGACGTCTTCAGCGATGTGAACCGCGTGGCGGGCAGTGCTTGGGACGACCACCCGAGGTGATTAACTGAAAAGAAATGGACCCGAAGGGACACGGTGCAGGAATATATAGAAGCTGGCCTAGGGTCGCACATGCGCCGATCCGGAAGAACCTGGTAGAAGTCCGAAAGCAGGGCTGCGCAATAGCATGCGCAGACGGAGGCGGTGTGGAGGGATGACACACTCTTTACAAATAATCATCAGCATTCCATGCTGGAGGGAGGAAAGGTGAATGCCGATAGGAGGCAATAAAATGGACCTTTCCAAGAAAGGCTGCGCGAAGGCAGTTCTCAGAGGGAAAGGGCACCAAGGACGAAGAACGGTGCTAGGCCGAACTGAATCACTCATTGCCCCCGCACAACGCAGACGAGACCCGGAAGGGTCAGAAGCCAAGGAACGGTCGTTCCGAGGGACGGCAGCCGGCAGAGGGCGGAGGCGGAGGGTCCAAACGAAGAGCTGAAAGAGCAACGCATCGCGTGGTGACGCAGAGAAAGAGAGATGAAGACTGAATGCCGCGCCAGCATTTATATAGGCAGGACTGCGTCCACGCAGGCGCAGTGGAATAACTACGAGACTGGGAGGGAAGCCAACTTTCGTATTTTTTCTCTGGAAGAAGCACTGGAAACCTGAGAGAGTGCATATAAAACAGGTAATGTACATTTTCGAGGGCAACCAAAACCATATTTTTGCAATCCTGACTGCATAAATAATGATTTCAAAATTGCAGTGAACAATCGTTTAATTGCTAAGCAAGGAAAACACCACCGCGGAGGAGGAAGCATTCCCCGTAACTGCATCGGTAGGCTTCAGATTAGGCTTAACGCCGGAGTTTAAACAGTCGTTTCCACGTTACAAAAATACCACCGGCGCATTAAAATCAACACTCGACGCTTCCAACGACGATCAAAAGGTGTCTCGACACTCGATAAGGAAGAAACTGATGCCAATAATTTGCATTTTGAAGTTGTACACGTTTTGAGCAGATTTTCGCCAAGTGCGAAAGATTTTACAAATTTATCATCGTGCAGATCGCAAATCCCGCACAAGGATTCGTTAAAATTGCATGCGGGATGCTCATCAAGGGGTGTTTTAGAATGTACCACAAAGAATTTAGAATCCCCAAATCGAAAAGATAACGAAGTTTTCTTTTGTCCATGTTGATTTGAACGTCGGGTGAAGTTAGCGAACTTCTGTGAAAAGCAAGACACAGTTCCATGCGTCGATCTCGAACGAGTACCCGAAGTAAAAGTGATTTTAAAATGGGTGCCGTGGCTTTATTAACGACCACGACACCAACGCCTCTGGCGGCAGAAACGCTAACCTCATTGCGTTGCTAGTTTAAAACTATTAAAGGAGTATTAAAATTCGTGTAGAAAAGCAAATCGAGTCCGATTTTAGTACATACTGAAGGTTATTATTTTACGGATAGTAAGAAACTGTTTTACGTTGTTTGTTGAATACTACAAAAGAATGGTTTCCTTGCTCGCGTCAAACACAGAGAACTATCTTAACTATAGGCCTAGTTAAAATACCGAATCTATAATCGTAGCTATACATTCGTACACCGAAAATTGCTGCAAATAAACTTACTGCGTGCTGTTAAGTTGAAAATGGTTGTAATAGTATGAAGGTTGGAATGAAGAAAAAAAGACTAAATAGTGTTACACTACAGAAACGAACCTAGGTCCTACTTTTCATTCAATTACTAGATTTTCATACGTAAAAAAATAGCAGTAGGTAAGGCAGTCAATGCTAACATTCTTCTAAAGTCACCGTTAGGACCAAACCCCCACGCCGGTCGAGTGCCCCCCAGAGCAAGGAACAGTTAAAAAAAAGTGCGCATAAATAGATGAAAAAAAATTTAATTCACTACTGGTCCAGACACATCAAAAAACCACTGCATTTACTAGGTCGTGAATATGAAATAAATGTGCGATCGTGTGTTGCCTATGGTTGATAACGGTCTACCTGTAATGTACTTCCCGCCGTGCAAAAGTCAAGTCCTCTCTTTAGTCTAATATTCCTTCAATCCCATTTTGCATTTTTGTGTACCTTTTTACACAAACTGGTTGATGATTTCCTAAAGGAATGTAGTTTCCATCAAAACATTGTTACAGCCAAGCATAGGATCTCCAACCTTTTTTCTTTCGCCTTCCATTAGGCTCGGGGGCGAAGGAGGGGGTGGGGGTGACACCCCTTTCTGTATCTGCACTAAGTCAGGGTATGAGAAAGTGGTTTTTTTAAAGCTCTCTCCCTATGGATCATTTATTTTTATAACTTTTGGGATGTTTAGGTCTTGAATGTAAAACCTATTGTTTCAAGGATTGTTTTGAAAGGTCTTGGAATCTCTAAAAATCCGTCAGTTTCTCCAGACCAGAACACTCCCCTGCACCTCCTAGCTGGAGTGGAGCTGATCAGTCGGCAAATTTTGCCTGTCTGTCCCCCCAACAAAGAGCTGTTCACTATGCCCCTGCGTGCACCCTCTTGGACGGACGGCAGTGGGACGCCATTAGGTAGGATTTTTCACAGCAATTTCTTTGAAACGGTATCAAAGAGGCAATACTTTGAAGGTAAATAGTGGTGAAACAACTTGTGACATCGGAGCAGCAGCATGCTCTGGATAAACTAACACCTTCGTTTCACACACACAAGTTTTTCGGAGGATGCACATTCAAAGAAAAAAGTCACATGAGAAGGTAGTAGAGTAGGACTGCAGTCCTAAACTAACTGCTACCAAGAATGATGCATTCAATGAAATAAGTAACATTCTTCAAGTTCTATGAAAAATGGCGGAACTTGAAACGAAACGTGTGCAGTTTACATAGGATAAACATTTAAGGTAAACTTTGGTGGAAGTTTCACCAAAAGCTTTGCCGGGTTCTTGCTGACCCTCCACCAACACGACAAAAGTCAACATAAACTGAAGGTTAGTATTTTGCAGATAGTAAGAAACGAAAATTTTAATATCTTAAATTACTTACCTTCAGTAGAACCCACCCATCCTCCCCGCTAACGAACCCTGTGGTTAACTGAGTGAGACTTAAAGGTTCGAAACGGAGTGAGAAACAGACTGCTCTGCTAGCATATACGAAACGCAACAGCAGCTCTCCAAGCGGGTGATAAGCTAAGCTTATGGGATTTAAAATGGAATTTAAATTAATTTCAGGCATAAATAAAGCAAATCGAAACGATTTAAGCACATATAGGTAAGTATTTTAGGATAGTAAAAACTAATTTTAATCTTCGTTAAAATTTTCGTGCTTTTGCAGAACTTTGAAAGATTGTGTAAACAGTCATTTAGCATTTTTTCGACTTATACTTACCTCATTTATAGGAGATTCACTTTTAGAAAGTGACTTCGTACGTTCTTTACTTTTTGCAGACGGTGCAACTATATTGGTTATACGTCCCACAACAACCTTGTCATCTTCATCCTCCTCGTCAGAGTCATCATCTTCGTTGCTATCTGACCCATCTTCATTACCACTGTCTTTACTGTCTTTTACCTCTATCTCGTCAGAAGGTGCTGCTGACACGTCTTCAACTACACTTGATTCCGGAACTTTTTCTCTGCCATATTCCAATTCAGAGATATCGTCCACTTCAACAGAATTCACAGTTATAAGGACCCCACTTCTCTGTGGCTTAAACACTACTTCCTTTTCTTTGTTTGGTGAAGATTCAACTGGCGTGACATCCTGTTTCCCCGTTTTGAGTCCGCCATCATCTTGCCTCAGATCTTCTACTTCATTCCCCTTCTTATCATTATTAACTTCAGCCTTTGTCTCTGCCGCTTCACCCTTAGACTTCGTTTCTTCTACTTCCTCATCCTCTACTTCAGCAAGCATGGACTCTTCCATCAAGGATGGAGCTGTCATTGGAATTAGTTTGTTACTATCGATATCGGAATTTGTACGAGTCTATGCAAAGAAAGAAAAATTTTATCAGGACAGCTGAAAAAGGAGAGTTGGATTTCCAATATATTTTGTTTAAAGTTATGTGGACGTACAATAATTATTTTACATACATACATATTATATATATACATACATGTATAATTAATATAATACATGTATGCATATTATATATTACTCCATTCTTGGGAGTCGCGTACCAAAGAACGTTATTTGAGAGGTGCAAAGGTAAAAATTAAAATAGGCAAGTAAACATGTGTTTCCCGGTGGGAAAACTGTTCATGAGAAGCACAGCAAATGTATAGCACTCACCCACATGATACAGGTAAAATGTTTTTAATATTTCACTGACCAACAGGTCAACTTCTTCAGGAAGCAAAAATATAAAAGGAAACATGACAATGAGTGGTGAAAGAGTAAAGATGAGAAAACACTTGCCTTTATCACGTGAATGAGAGTTTTACTCTTCCGTTTCATGCTGAAATATTAATAACATGTGCCTTTTTTTTATCTAAGAGTTATGTTTTTAGGTACAGCTTACCATTAACAGATAATTTTTAATTCAATATTTTTAGTGAGCCAGAAATCAGTTTACCATCTCACCCAAGTCGTTTTATTCAAAAGCTCGTTAACGCTCTATGTAACGACAAATTGTGCTGCGATGCAGACGACTTCGCTCTGTTTGGTGACAATGTCAGGACTTATTCAAGGAAGAACAATCTCAGATCATAATTGGTTTACTGACAATGAAATATTACTAATGATAAGTTTACAAGTACATAATTACCAATACTCATTGATCAATATTTCTCAGATTATTTCGTCTCACAATTCTTATCAACACCACACTTGGATAGATTACAATGAATTGGATCACACAATAGTCAGAAGACTTCTTAATTGAAAAAATATTGCTTGGATTATTCAGTCTCACAATGACAAAAAAAGACCTTAAACATGGGTCCAGAAACGAATCCATTTTTAGTTACAGCCCCCCAAACTTTAGGGTAAAAACTTTTACGTTTTCCGTTGTAACGGCGGATGCTGCGACGGAGTAGGTGCTTCAACATCCCCGTGTAAAATGGATGACTTTGGATTGTCAATTACTTCTCTGGATTGACTATTCGACTTTTAGTAATAAAATAGCACAGTTATGCCACACTGACCGCATGGGGAATGAAGCGTCTTATGTTCTATCCTTAAAAATAAGCCTAGTCAGAAATAACTTGAGTGGTAACTCGGCTACCACCACCGGTGGATTACGTTAAATGCTACAGGGGTTTAGAATAAAATGGAAATACATGTTATTTAATGCTTAGCAATTAATTTACTAGAGAACGAACCTGAAGGTTAAAACTCTTGGTTTTATTTTGAAACATCAGTAAATAAGAAACACGTTACGTATTTACGCTCACTAGTTACAACTAGCTTTCAATGAAAGCAGAAAAGTTTGAATTACACTTAAATTCTTCTTGACAACAAGAACTAGACCTGTTAGTTTTTAAAAGCAGTATAAATTTTCACAAAGAAAAAGAAACTTGAGTTCCAGAAGAACCCGCTATTTCGTGACCGCCCTAGCTAAGTCACTAAATAGCCCAGACAGATAAAGTCTAAAACTTTCCCTGACTACTCAAAGGGCCACAGTCTGCTGTTTTGATCAAACTAAATTTAATGTTGAAAAATCACCTTAAATCGACGCTTATTTTCACAATCACAGGAAAAACAACAAATTTCCGCAAATTTTCGATAGTCAGCAGTCCTGGAGGTGGAATGGCTCAGGCGACTATCATCTTCAGGCTCCACAACAACACAGATCACTACTTCGTAACGACCGTTCGTCTGCTTCGAATAT
>JAHWFP010047525.1:0-57704 GCA_023313725.1 Lithobius niger | reverse complement strand
ATATTCGAAGCAGACGAACGGTCGTTACGAAGTAGTGATCTGTGTTGGTGTGGAGCCTAAAGATGATAGTCACCTGAGCCATTCCACCTCCAGGACTGCTGACTATCGAAAATTTGCGGAAATTTGTTGTTTTTCCTGTGATTGTGAAAATAAGCGTCGATTTAAGGTGATTTTTCAACTTTAAAATGAATTTTCACAGTAGACCATGTGACATTTTCAAACTAAATTTAATCTTAAAACAGTAAGAAAACGAGGTTTATAGGAAGGGAATCACCCTAAAATTATGAAAGGTAGGGACCACAAATGCCGATGGCTTAACCTTCCATAAATCCTCAAACTAGAAGTTCAGTTAATAATTAAAACTATAATTTAGAATAGGGGGGTCCTAAAATAAACTTTTCAATTAGAAACTAGCTGCATACTAACCAACACCTAATACCCGGCATGGCAACAATCGGCCCGTGACATCTCCACTCCTGACGGGTGTGACTACCTCCTAGCTTGATATCTGTGAGCTGTGTTCAGCACTAAGAGTTGCTGGGGCTTTTTATGCTGGAGAGGGGGATTCACGCGACCAAAGCGCGTCGAGGATAGCTGCGCCCTCCTCATTGGCTGAGGGCCAGGAGAACAATAGAAAGTAGGAGGAGAAGTCAGTTTGGCAAAGGGTTTTGGTGCAGAGCCGTTTGAAGGAGTAGGGACATGTAGAGATGGGCCAAATTGAGTTTAACTCAACCGAACGTTGGGAAAGGCCCTTACATTAAAAGATTGATTGTTGGTTCAATATGTACATGATTATTATATGGAATGGCTCAAATTAAAGCTTACTAGAGTGGCTTTTGCAATGAATAAATCAATGCAGCTAAATTAAATAAACTTTAATTGAAAACTACGATGTTGCACATCGCAACTATTGAAGGTGGGGGGTGGGGGGACGAAGTGTAGAGCACGGTTTTTAATTGTTGGACGTCGATCACAATTTACACTCATTCTTCATAAATTGGAGGTGCAAAAATATCAACAGTCTGATACTTCACTACTCTCGCAAATTTTCGACAGCTTAATAGGATTTCATCTGTCTTCTTCAGGCAGTGTAAAATTGTCCCTACTCAAATTACATCTTTGCTGTTGTTGTTCGAGCTGCACGGCCTCCAACGTAGCCTCCTGTTGGAGAAGGCCCGTTTTCCATTTCCACTTCCGGTGTAATTGCATCGCTACCTCAGTATTAACAAGGAGGCTTATTGCGGGATTGGAGGGGCCTTGTAAATTCATCAGTGCACTGTTGTGGCGTTGGTGTTCTTGAATCGCTAAGGATTCTAATCCCTGAGGTGTCTGTCATTCTTCGAATTTGAAATGAGCAGAGTCTTGGTGGCCCCCCAATCTATCTCGTGCTTCGTCTGCTCAAAATGGTTGTAAACACTGTTGGTTGTAACTCGATTCCTAACGTCAGCCATATGTTGTGCTACCCTTTTATGAACGCTTTTTCTAGTCTCTCCAATGTACGTCGCCTCACATTCACCACACGGTATCTTATATACTCCTTCACACGTGTTGGCCACCTCCCGTAGGACCTCAATCTCCCCCTCATCTCCTCCATCTCCAGTGCCTTCACCAAATTAGCTCCCTTTGTTTGGACCATGTTCTCTCGTCTTTCTTACCAGCTGTGACTTCAAACGTTTCTCGTTTTTCAGGGAGGTGTCAATACCCCTTTTGCGCAGGACATGCTGTACTCCTCACTAGTTCCTTTTAGGTATGTAATGCCCGTTCTCCGTTCCTCTGGTCATCGTTCTTCTTGTCACCGTTGGATTTCCGTTCAGTGCTCGTCTTGCTTAATCTAGCTGCTTCCTTAATTACTCGGTTTAGAGCTCCGGGTGGATACTCCAAGGCAATGAACTTTCCCTTTAACTGTTGGACAAAGGGTGCAGCTTCTCCTTGCGACATCGATCTTTTAAAAACCCTTACAAACTCGTTCTTAGCGATGGCCACGAGTTGTGCTCTTGGATGTCCCGAGCTGTATGGTATACCTCTTCCGGTTGCTGTAGGTTTCTGGTAAGGTTCGTAATGAATCATTCCTTGAATAGTCCTCTTCAGCATCACGTCGAGAAATGGAATCTTTCCTTCATGCTCCCTCTCCAATGTAAACTCAAGATCACCATACCATCCATTCGCAAGTCTCAAAACTTCTTCTAAGTCTCGCTTCTTAATGATGACCAGGATGTCATCCACGAAGCATTTCCACAACTTCAGTGGAAACTTACTAAGAATGTAGCGGTCGAGATGTTGCAAAACTAACTAAACAATGGCTGGGGAACTAGAATACCCGATGGGTGCTCCCCGCATCTGTCTAAACGTCTCTCCACGGAATTGAACATATATTGAGGCTAATACAACATTCAGAATACTTCTGTCTTTCTCATAAATTTCAGCTCGTACTTCTGCTTCACGGGCTGACCGCTCCAGCATCTCGACAATCAACCTGTGCGAAAGGCTCGAGAACAGTTTTACAACGTCCAGTGACTTCGTCATCTTCAATTTTAATTTCTCTCAGAGACCCCACCAACTCTTCAGAATTTTTAAGCGGCTCTCACTCTGTATATAAACCTACAATCTACTCGCTAATAGCCAATCCAACTTTTGGGCCACACATCCTTTTGATGCTGTTATCAAACGCAGTGGCATTCCCTCTTTGTGAATCTTGATTTGTGAAAATAATTGAGGGAGTTTTTGTGGTCTCCGAGGGGTTAGTTCCTCCATTTCCTCCGTTTTAATTATTGCAATTTAATAGAAGGAGTGATTAACGGATCATTGTTACTACGGAAAGCTGGAGTTTGCATTCGGATTATTGTTGTAGTAAGAATCGGAGTTTCGAGGGAGATTCTAATAAAGGTCCGTTAAAATTAAAGGCAAATAAACGTTGCCAAGCATTGGTAGAGTTAAGGGGGCAAAGTACATTAAAAGGGTTAAATAAACTAGCTTTAGTAAATGCTAAAACGCATTTAAATAAGTGGGAATTATCAGCAGATAATGGCGTTTGAAGTAGACGGAAAAAAAAAATATCACGCTAAAATGTTTGTCTGTATCCTACATGTATGTGAGGTTAAGTGCCCGAAGGCAGCCCCTCCTATTTCACAACTAAGCTAGTGTGTTTAGGCTTTTTGCCTAGAAAGAAAACAATGAAAAATAAATACATATGTACAGGGTTTCTTCAATAATGGCGACCGTAAGTGAGGAGCGCTGCGGAGGTTTGGAGCGTTTTTCAAATGGATGCTGTTAAATGATGGAAAGGAAATTTAAAGTTCTGTTCCCGCAGGATTGTAGCTGAAGTGTGTGGCTATTAAGAGTTGAAGAAATCAGTCGATTTGGTCCATTATTGGTGGAGTAATGCAAGTTTCAAGACCGAGGTCTTTTTGGCACCGAGGCGCTCAAGAAAAAAAATTGTTCCCCGAGGTTTTTGATCTTTGGAGTCCGGGTAGCCTCTCCAATCAGCCTGGGTTGCAAGACTTCACTATACGCCTCCACAGGGAGGAGCTTATTTGGGCTCCTGTTGAACGCCAAATAACTGCCTAAAACAGAAGAGTTAGTGCACACAAGATATGCCAAAAACAAGACTGCCAAGCCATGCAGAAACATAATAGCAAAATAATTCATATTACCCCATTATGGTTGAGAAATACATCTCCATGTTTTTGAGGAATACACCTCCAGGTTTGAGACATACATCTCCAGTTTTACCAAAAAAAAATACACTGTTTACAGAAATATTAACTTCGCCGCTTTGCATTTTTGGGGGACTAACGTTATTGTGGATTAGAAAATTTTTTCGAGTAAAATTCAAAGTTACAAAATTAAAGAACACTAGTTTCGCAACAATTAACTAGATGCTGTCCGGGCTGCTTCATGCAGGAAAATCGTACAAGCAACCAGAAAATTGGGCAAAATACATTTAAAGAGAAACACTAGATTTTAAATAAAATTAACAAGTTTAAAGTTTAAAGTTTACAAGTTTAAAGTTTTGTATCGTTTAACAGACAAATGAGGCCATCTAAAGCTCTGGTAATATGTCCCTAACCGTTCTGCCTTTCCTCAAATCTATTTTTTTGATTATCCTGGTAAACTGCGATAAAAATCCAACGGGAGCATTACAAATAACTTAAGCATGCGATAGGGGTCAGAGATTTGAATACTATGGGTGCACTTAAAATGACCAGCTCTACTTACCGTTGAACAAATACCACTGAATTGGTTTAAGGTTACCAAATAACTTGTTTACATGAGTATTTTTAAACACAGAAGGGTTTTGGTATGACCCGTAACTTAAAACATAAAATGCAATGCTGGAAGGTTTTATGGATAAAAACACAGCAACATTTTAATGACAGAGCAAACCTTTTCGCTGAGGGGTAGACAGACATCTTTTTTATAAAGAAAGACATTTCGTGAAAACTTAAAAGAAGAGCTAGCCGGGAACAAGCTACAACTCTCGTAGAATGCTTCTAATAAACATTAATAAATGTGTCGTTATAGTCTTTACAAACATTCACCCACAAGAGGGTGACGTTGATGATTATAGAGAGAATAAAACGTTGGCACTTAAAATGTAGGTGTAAAAGTCCAAAATGGGCGATAACTGGAAGTTGCTTTTGTTATGGTTGAGCTTCCAACGACCATGTAACCAAATTAAAGATAGAAATAAGTTCCAGTTAATTTGCACTGAAAATGAAGTGTTTAATAATTAAGTTTAAACAAAATAACGGCTGAGAGTATCAGCATTTAAATGATACTTTCCAGGTTTGTACATCAGTTTCTGAGGTTTTAAAATTAAAATTTCAACTAATACACTATTTAGTTTTAAGTTGCTCCTAGATGGAGCCACGGTTGTAGCGGCGTACAACTTACAATCGTTTAAGAGAACTGAAAGGGAAAACTAGTGTGTTTTAGGTTTCCGGTTTTTAGTACGGAAAAAACTTTACAAGGAGAAAATTTATGCACTACTAGGGTTAAACTGGGTGGCTTGCACCAGTTTGCATAAAAAAAACGATTTTAGGGAAAAAAAACTACTCAAGTTTTTAGTTGTTCAGTTGGGAGACCTATTCAAAGGTTTTACCTACTCTTCCCAGCTAAAAATATTCTGCAGAAAAACTGCAGAAACTTTAAGGGTCTGCAGAAAAACTGCAGAATTCTGCAGTCTGTTGTTCAGTCTCAGCAAAATGAAGATAAAATCTGCAGATTTTCTGCAGTTTGTTGTTCACTCTCAGCAATTGAAGATAAAATCTGTAGATTTTCTGCAGTTTGCTGTTCATTTTCAACAATCGAAGCTAAAATCTGCAGATTTTCTGCAGTTTGTTGTTCACCTCTCAGCAAGTGAAGATAAAATCTGCAGAATTTCTGCAGTTCTCAGCAAGTGAAGAAAAATCTGCAGGTTATCTGCAGTTCACTCTCAGCAAGTAAAGATAAAATCTGCAGAGTTTCTGCAGTTTGTTTTTCACTCTCAGCAAGTGAATGTAAAATCTGCAAAATATCTGCAGTTATTGTTCATTCTCAGAAAGCTGAAGGTAAAATCTGCAGAATTTCTGTAGATGTTGTCCACTCTCAGCAACCCGGATATAAAATCTGGAGAATTTCTGCAGTCTGTTGCTCACTCTCAGCTAGGTGAAAATAAAATCTGTAGATTTTCTGCCAATGTTGTAAACTGCAAGCCGAAGATAAAATCTGCAGCATTTCTGCAGTTATTGTTCATTCTCAGAGCTTGGCAGAAACGTCGAATTTTACGAAAATGTATGCAACAACACTCCATAATATAAAATATGTTAAATTATGCAAGTTATCACATTTATTAACCCTTTAAGGATGGGTGTGCCTGAAATTAAGCGTCCATTCCCTCCAGAACAGGAGCACACAAAAATGCGTCCGCGATGGAAAGTTTGAAAACTTGTAGATGTGGAGATTTCCGTACAAGGATTAGGTGGATTCGGAGGATTGGCTTTTTATAGATAAAGATGAAGAAATTCTAACGTCCCACTGTCATGCTGACCATATTGAAGGGCCAAAAGGAAGTAATTTTCAGCGTGTTTCAATTTTAAGTAGTTATTACGATTTTGATCGCCGGAAAAGTAAGCTTAACAGCACAGCGCTAAATACGGAGTAGAGTAACGATTGTGTAGTGCAACTTTCCCCCCAAAATTAAAAAAGCTTCTCATCTAAACGTAGTGGTGCTTCAAGATGTTTAATGTTCACAACAATTGATATATGATAACAAATGACTGCCCTTTGGAGGTAGGAAATCATTATTATCACGTTTTATCGTAATTAATATATTGTTGCTCGCGATTTTTTGGTGCAAGTCAGAAATTAATATTTTAAGTAGAAATGCAGACAGCACACGCCATGCTAAAACTTACTTCATTTTTTAAAGTTGTCTGTAACAATTTTTAACTTCTAATAAAAAAAAACTTTACGTTTTTTTTTTAAATTTTTATTTCACAACTGCTACTAAAACTAAAAAGGGGCTATAAAACCCTCTGAAAAAATGAAGCAAACTTCTTTCCTCCATTTCCAGGGTGTGAGACGATTTATTTATATAAGCCAGTTAGCTTTTTTTTGGTTATTTTTAATTGCTAGTCCTGAGTATAACCAAATTCAGCCTGACTACCGTTCTTAAAGGGTTAACTTTTATCTGCTAGTTTATTTTTACTTTCTTTGTACTTTCTAAAGAAGTTTTCAGCCTGTCAACATGTTTTGAAAAGGCAGTTACGACTATGGAAATTATAAATGTTTTTCAAAGTATGTTGATTGGCTGAAAAGCTGAAGATGAAATCTGCAGAATTTCTGCAGTTTATTCACGCTCAGCAAACTTACGGTAAAATCTGTAGATTTTCTGCAGATATTGCAAAAAAATGTTATTTCATTTATTAAATTGTGAACGTGTTTGGGTGGGACAAATAAGGGTTGTAAGTGTGCAGAACTAATTATGCCAATTGATAGTTTAAAGATACGTTAACAGTTGCATTACTTTATTGGATATCCACAAAATACAAAACCTGGGCCCATACAGATTATTCTTAGAGATTGACTAGGTATATAAAGTTGAATTACAACTTTCAGTACTGTAAGTAACCTAAGAGTATAATGATATGATGTATAGATCAGTTATTAATATGTTTACGATAATAAATAATGTCTCTAAATTTACTTGATACTAAAGTGGCAGCTGAAATGACTACTAAGGTTTCAAAAGTGTGATATTTTTTTTTTTGCTCTAGCTCCTCTTCTGCAGAAAAACTGCAGGTTCAAATCTGCAGATATCATCTGCAGTTTTTCTACAGAATTTTTTTTAGCTGGGTTATACTGACAAAACAACGTTTCAACTTTTCGTTAGGTTAGAATTATAACCTTTGTCTTAACGAGAAAGGTTATAATTGTGGTGATCAATCACAAAAATTCCATCCTTACAAGACAAGAGTTTAACACTAAAACATTGGGTCCTACTTAAAAAAAACGGGTCCGAAAAACTGTTATTTAAGTTTCAAAACAACTGGCACACTGAAGTTAAATTAAAATAAGCTCAGGATGACTGACTTTACTGTAGTCAGGAAAGAAATTAAAGCACTTACGGGAAGCACGTTTACTGCCGACTTCTAGGTTGACAGATTTACACGTTTCTGACCGTAGGTTAGGCCAGGATAGGTTGCGTATAGCAAGCCACTCGGGAAAGCTGAATTCGTTAATTTCTGGCTTTCTGGATACAAACAAACTATTGTTTAGGTCACCAGCTGACAAACTTCGTTTCATTTTACTTAGACATGGTTCATTTAACCTATCTTTCGTTGTTTCCTTATCTGAACAAAGATCGCGTCGTTCGTGAAACGTGGGGGCGGGGTTATTCGCTCTTGGTGAGTTAACTGCAGAAGGCTGAAGCAGGCCCCTCCCGTCGGCCCTCAAATGCTGAACGACGATCAGCTGAGACGCCAGCGGCTCGGTATCTTTTAATTGGGACTCGACCAATCCCGGGGGGCTGGTTCGATACTGACCGGGGGAAGTTGCTGCATCTGCAGTGAAGGGCAAAAAAATCACGTAGTGGGTTGGGCACAATAGGTCGGCGTTTTAGGTTTAAAGCATTTATTCCTGGCACGCCCAAAACGACATTAAAGACCGAATTGTTGACCGATGAAACACAAGCTACGGTTTTTAACACGGTGCCATCAGTCAATTTTAAACTTAAATTTACTTGGGGCAATACGACCACTTCGCTACTCAGAACAGTTTGACAACGAATTTTTTGTTTCAAACGGGGCCAGTTTTTGGCTAGTTTAGCGCTGACAAGGGAAACTCAACTGCCGGAATCATATAAAATTTTTATTTTACGTTTTCCCACCCTACCTTCTAGAGTGCTAGAATTTAAAACTTCACTGGTTTTTTTCCCAATGGGAAAACATGCGTTTGGTTGCTCCGGGGGCTTTGGAGTTAGTTCGGGGCATTTATTGCGGAGGTGCGAGGACGAACAGCATTCGTAGCACGTTCTAACATTGTTAGGTTTTACACTGTTGGAATTATCAGCGTTAGCATCGGAGCTAGTAGCGCTGTCACTGTTGTTATTAGGCCCGGCTGGGTTAGCTAATGCGTTTCGGGTTTGTTTACCTTGTTTAGAAAAGGCTTTTGAAGCCAAACTAGACGGGTTAACACTAGGCTGTGTCTTGCCATTACAAGAAGCAGCGTCAGCAGCGATCTGCTTGTTACGGGTCGTGAATTCGTCACAAAACTTAGCCGCTTCAGCCACCGGCCAATTTTGGTGAAATGTGTTTTATTACTGCATACGTATGTAATAGGACGTAATCATCTGGGCGTAGGTGGTAATCCGATGCTTTTAATTGTGGTAGTGTTTTTGACGCTGAATGCTTTTTCGTTATAGTTTCTACCAAACCCCCAAGCAGCTTGTAATCTAGTAGCTAATAGCAACGGGTAATTTCCGTCGTACACAAGTCGGATCGGTTCATAAATAAGTGAAGATGGTAAATTTAAATCTTGGCCGAAAAATAAAAAATTTGGCATGGCTAGAGTTTAAGCATGAAGCATTGTAGGCTAAAGAAACTGCAACCAAGTATTCATCCCATTCATCAAGACAAGATACAGCTATTTTTCTTAAAATCTCCTCAACAGAATGATTCGCACGCTCCACACAGCTTGCTGGCCAACTACAATTAGGCATGAAGGTTATTTGTTAACGAAAAATGTTAAATGTTACGACGACTGGTTGGGACCTATTTCTTTCTACTGTGTGTAGAGTAGGAACCTAGGGATGTGCGATACTCGAAAAATTCGAGTCGAGTATGAAACTTGTTCTCGAACTCGGCTTGTTACTCGTGTCCATACTCGAAAAACTCGAATCCGGCGAAAATGCAATAACTTTGCCAATTTTTGACCGATTTTGACATTCCAATATACCAAATCCGATCGTCTCGACGAGAGCTTTCCAGTGGTGCAGATTAAAAGTCAATAACTGAAACCATTTTCAAGTTATGTCCTTAAAACTGGAAAACTACGACCAACACAGTCCGCTAAGCACCATCTCTGTTCTTATTATCTTAACAAATTAAAGAGAAACTTGCAAACAAAATATTTCCATCAAATACTCGAACTCGGCTCGATACTCGATTCTTCTGCTGCAAATTCGGCTCGACTCGACTCGACTCGAATTAAAATTTTTCTACTCGCACATCCTTAGTAGGAACCAACCACTCGTCTAGGTCTGATAAAAAAAATGGTTCTTTTTCTTTATTGTTTAGATGGGTACCTTGGTAACATTGCGTGCGGTTCTGCATTAGTTTGTTGGATGCACTCTTACGGCACTTGCTATTGTATCACTGATTCTGGGCTTCATTGTAGGCCCGAAGTCAACTTCTTAAGTGGGGGCATGTAGTGGAGATCGCCTGGAACTGGAGGACTTAGCAGCCCTTTAATCTGTTTGTTTTATTAGATGGATTAAAGTTCATCTTTAATAGCTTCTAGTAAGCAGTTCACCAGTAAGTCTTAATGTTTGGCCTTAGCTACGCATCGGTTGGTGAGCTTAGTATGTAAATCGGATCGCTCGGTTGGAGCGTTGTTTTTCACCACTGAATGTCGTAGCCGGAGGCTATGGAGGATTCCACGTTTGTGGCCAAGCATGATTAGAGTGAGCGGCATCTTCGAATGTATTTTCGCATACGCAAGTGGCAGTTGACCATGGGTCGTGTATTATAACTTTATATTGGTTAACACCTATCGAGGAGAAATTGCCCCTTTCTTGGAGACTCGATAAGGTAACGGTATTGTGAGGGTTTACAATCTGTACAAAATGTGGCTTATAATTTCAAGCAGAAATTATGCGTTATACTTGTAAATATTATTTCATCTTCAACTAAAATATCGAGTACGTACCAACACGTTCACAGCAAGATAACCTGGACTGCTGTTGATGCTATTATTTGTAGAACTGCAATTTGTGTCTACTCTGCAAATAAATACCACGAATGAACTATTGCAACCATGATTCTTCATTTCGTCGTAAGATAGAGATTTGACCCGGCGGACTCTGGGATTAGAGTCTGGTGACAGCCTATTGACGGAATACGACCCCGCCAGTTGTGTGTTGCTTGGGGGACTCTGGGCAAGTTTGACTCTTTTATATCACAAACATTGTTAGAAAATGTGGCATGCAACCACCTGCACAGTTTGTTAATGCAGTAACCTCCTCACTAACTCAAGAGCAGCAAGAACTGCCAATTGTTAGGCCCCACTACCGTGAAGTTGCTAGCGATGATTCCTCGGCTGAGGAAGATTCTAGCGATCCCCAAACCCTAACTCAAACACAGGTTACGTAGATCCCAAACCGGATAACTTAGACAGTGCAGTCTTCGTCCCTCAAACCAAATGTTTTCAAAACTACTCAACATTGACATAACGAAGTTTGTCAAAATGCAAAAATCGTATCCAACCTTGCAAAACTGTTAGAAAACCGCTGAATTGCCAGCTGAACAAAAAGACGAAAACAAAACGCTTTTCGTTGAAAATAACCTAATCTTTCATTAACAGTTTATAGCATTAGGTAAACCCTAATTGAAAAGCATTTAGTGTTGCCTAAAGAAGGCCGAAATCTAGTGCTCGATACAGCTATGGGAGAGGCATTTAGGACGTCTGTAGACGAAGGATAGTGTGCTCACTAATTTTTATTGGCCAAATGTTTTCACGGATACTGAAATGTATGTTGCTACATGTGTAACTTGTCAGAAAACAGGTAAAACTGGACAAAAGTGTGTAGCCCCAATGGTACTTTTGCCTATGGATGGAAAGCCTTTCAATCGTTTTATTATTGACATAGTAGGCCCCATAACACCAACCAGTGAAGGCTGGACATAAATATATCTTTTTCCTGCTAGATCCTGGTACTAAAATGCTCTGCTCTTCTTAAAATCTTTTCTAGGTTAGGCTTCCCAGCCGAACTTCACACAGATTTAGGTTCATGTTTTATCTCTGAATTGACAACTCTTTACGTAGAAAAATGTTGAATTAAATGTATAAATTGTAGCGCAAACCACCCCCGATCAAACTCGGTCGAACGCTTTCACCGTATCTTGAAGGTAGTCTTGAGGGCTGTGTGTAACGAGCACCCACATACCTGGGAACACTGTTTACTAGGAACCATGTTCACTGTACGAATGGCCCCTCACAAAAGCATGGGGTTCACCCCTTCTGAACTCGTGTACAGTAGGACAATCAAAGGCCCACCGGATTTGCTAGCCAACCAATGGATTGAGCCTGAGGTTCACCACACTGTTCTCGATTACGTCTTAGAATTATTACAACATGTTAAGTTTTAACATGAAATTGCTATCGAAAATATGCAAAAGAGTCTGCTTAAAAATAAGCTACTATAAAATTACTATGACGCAAAAGCCTCTGAACGCAAGTTTAAAGAGGGTGATCAAGTTTCAATCTTAAAACCATCACGAAGGAACAAACTCGACATTGTTTGGAATGGTCCCTGTACCGTTCTTAAAAGAATTTTGGACACCAACTACTTAGTCAAAACTTCGTATGGACAACAAAAAGAGACTGTCTATCAAGTCAATTTAATAAAACCCTATCAGGTTAGGGAATGCCCTTGTAACTACACTCACAGTGACGAGAGCGAAGTTTTATACAAGGAGTTTGCTTGGACAGGCCAACTAGGTGATGGTCACCTAAATAGCGAGGAAGCTATGGCCTTGCTCAAGAAACTGGGTAGCCTACAACCCGAGCAAAGGTAAGACTTGATCAATCTTTTTAATAAAGTTGTAGGTGTGTTCTCCACTCTCCCTAGCCGCACGAACTTGGTAACCCACGATATTGAATTGATTTCGGAGATAGTCGAGCCCAACAATATTTGAGCATAATATAATAATTACGGAATAAAGCGTATGCTTGCTCTTGGCCTTTTAAAGGAAATGGGACCGCCTCATGGCAGCCCTATGATAATTGTGCAAAAAGAAGACACAAACCATGTCCCACAGCTGACTACAGAGAATTTGATAACACTGTTACTATGGATTACCCGATCCCTAACATCGAGGAGCGTTTGGAGAAAGCAGCCAAATGGAAATTTATTTCTATATTCAATCTAATTCGTGGATTTTGGCAGGTTGGTTTGACACCACGAGCATCACGTTATGCAACCATAACTACTCCAATGGGTAAATACAAATCATTAATTATGAATATGGGAATGAAAACGCTCCCTTCGGTTTTCAAAAACTAATGGACAACATCACACGAGGAATGGAAATTTTGTAACTCCATTTCAAGACGACACAGCTGTAGGATCTGAAATTTGGCCTGAGTGTTTAGAAAATGTAACTTTTTTACGGCTGTTAGAAAAGCAGGACTCACCGTAAACTAGGGTTGTAAAAAACGGTTAATTCACTGAACGTTTTTCGTTTTCGATTAAGAAACGGTTTTTCTTTGTTTATTTTTGGAGAAGGGGCTTTATTTTTTTAATTAAACGAAAATGAAACATGTGGTCGCTTTAAAACCGTGTCTAAAATGCCCAACGAACGATATATAGTCTCCTCAGTTCAAAGCTCCTTTGCAAAAGAAAAATTTCAATTGCTTACAACGGAGGTGTAATTCCAATTAAATTAGATATTTTGAAATGTATATTTTCAGTTTATTTACTTCAATATCATCTTTTAATTACCTTAATTGATGTTAAAATGGTTATATTTACTGAAAATAGCCCTTGGTTCAAGCTGTCATAACGCCTCAACAACTCGATGCACGGCCGCCTCCTTGGTCGCATTAGAAAGCTTGGATGCCCGTTTCCATGCCTGCTTTGAATGATGTCATCAACTTCGACGTCACCGACTTTATTCCTCGAATAAACTGCGCAGTTTCAACGACCTTTTTGAAACTCCTGTACTTTCGCGAGCTACGATTGGTTCATTCGTGACACGTGACCACTGAATGCGACGAGGCCAGTCTCAAGTGACGTCACGCGAAGCCGAAGAAGTCAAACAGTATTGTCGGCTAGACCCAGATGTGGTGCCGTTGTATGCACTATTATGTTGACTGAATCAATACGATCAGATTTCAGGATGGAGGCCAGTTGTGCTAGAAGTATGTTTCTGAATGCGCAAAGAACGTGTTTCTCTGGACGCCGTGCGGCACAACTTCATTTTCATGCATATCTTCAATTTTGTCATTCTCTTCATTAGGAAGGATTTGCAAGATCATCTATGGTGAGTTCGTGTTGTTTGACCAAGAATCACATCATTGAACTAACTTTAACAATATACGCAGGTCATATGATTAAAACCTTTGCTACATTCACGGCACAAGCATACACGTGACAGATGCCACATGTAGGTAGCCATCTGCAACGACCACTTGTGAGAAGCTCAAGATCTCGTATAACTTTTTTATATATATTAGAGCAGAAACCAATCGCCATAGCTATTTTTGGCCGGTTGAGAGGTCCTTCCAAATATCATCGGAGATTTCTTCAAGAGGCTCAGGACGGAAGAAACGATAGCATCCTACAATTGACAATTCCAGAACGTTTGGCAAGATCTTCTCCAGAGGCCCAGAGAATGTATTAGCCCATGACCTAGGACCGTCGAGAACACTGATCCTTATTGATCTTGACAGTCCTTCATTCGGGCAAATACATTCTTCTGAGCATCTAGGGACGATCTTGCGAAACGTTCTAGGATAAACGTTTCTCCCGTTCTATTCTCAGCCTTGTCAAGAAATCCTCAATGATATTTAGAAGGACATCTTAAGAGAGAGTGCAACACCTTTGATTATCTCAATTCTGACTACTAGATGGCGCTAGCGTCTACAACGTATTTCAGTTACGATCTTAGTTCCACTTTTTCTCAGTTATTTTCCAACGGAATTGTATCAATCTTGTTTTTAATGAAAGAGAATCGTCTTGTCTAGCGAAGTGTGGAGGCAAAATTTTCTAAAATATATTTTTGTACATTGTAGCAATATTTTAAGGTTGGCTGATTGAAAGCTAAATAAAAACTGTAAACATGATTTCCATCCGATAGCTAGGAATTAAATCTTTTTCCTCGTTAAAAAAGTGTTACTGATTTAAAATTAAACAACAAAATACAGGTGTTGTGTAACAACAATATGCAGGTGTTGTTTGAAAAAATCGTACCTACTCTAATCGGATTCGAACGCAGAATGGGTGTTAAATGTGATGAGGCATGTTGACTAAGACTAAGAAGGGCTGGATAGCAGTTCCAACGCTCATCAGATCCGTGTGTTCGGAAATCTGAGCAAAATGACGTTTCACAAGCGATCGACGTAAAACTGTCCTTAGTATTTCAGTTACACGTCGTTGTGCTTCCAAACATTGACTTGGATTGCGCTCCATTGCTCCAATACTTCACCCAAACTATTATACATCAACAAATTATAAATCGACAAATAAATATATCTGGAATTTGTAACACAGATAGTTTAGTGTAATCGGATTGGAACGAAAAAGTGAGTATGAGGCAGGATGTTCTACAAATCAAAAAATGGGAGAGTAGTCTTATATATCAATTACACAATTCCCGCGGCTCTTTTGCGCGAGTGACTTTCACGATCCTTTTTAGACGATATGGTTTTATTTGTCCTTTTTTCCTACGCCTTTTTATTTCCGTTCTCATTTTTCCTGCTACATTTTGCTCTGTAGTTCATTCTTCCTGGTTTCAGGGACCAGTCAATATTTCCGAAAGTGGGATGGGGGGGGGGGGGGGGGAAAAAGGAATAAAAATTTTTATAAGATAGCCGTATCGCCGAATTTTAATCAGTGTCTTAATTTTCGGCAAAACGGGAATTTCCGTTTCGCCGACTCCTGTTTTGGCGAATATTTTTTTTCAAATCAAATTGCGTGCCTCGCTTGCGCTGCTGCGCTTGCTGCGGCTAAACATCAGAAACCGCAGCTAATTACAAATTCCTTCCAGTTAGGAATGCTTCTTTAACTTCAGCAATATTACATTTTTATGGAGTATTTCGATTCTGTGAAATGGTATTGGGCGAAAAGGGAATTCCCTTTTCGCCTAATTTTAATCAGGGCTGAACTTTCGGTGAAATGGAAAGACATAGTATGAACCACAAAGTTTCGATGCCCCGCTCTCCGATCCAAGGCCCCGACTTGCCCTTCCTCACATTCAAGTGAAAAAAGCATTCCCCCTTCCATCCCCCCCCCCCACAACTCTCCCCGCCAGCCCTACAAACCGCAAACTCGTCAAGGGACGTATCAGTACCTATAAACTCAATAAAGCTTACTGGCAATAATACAATGCCAGTAGTCCTATTGAAGTGGACTTGCCAGAAACTTATTATCTACCTGAAATTTGTTTAGGTTTTGTTCAGGATTTGTTGTTTTGGGTTGTGAGATAAAACAATGCAAAAACACAAAAAAAACCTCACTCCCCCAACCCCTCCCTAGCAAAGTACAAAGAAAATCCAAACCCACACAAAAATGAAGATTCGCTGACCTCGCATTAGACCGAAAACCCATCAGGTCGAAATGAGCGAACATCCATCTGATAGAAAATGTGTGCACCTATCATGTAGAATTTTACCCATCAGATGGAAATTTGTCCCCACCAGATAAAGGTATTATTTTCCTATCAGATAGAATTGTTTTCTATTTGATAAAAAAAAGTTCTGGCTACCCAATCCATAGAGGCTCAATCACAAAGTTGGAGCATGTTCTTTGCATACTTTCATGTTTTGTTCTGTCTGGCGCAAGTAGTATTTTGTGTCGAGGACTGTGAATCAGTCCATTACGTGGCTAAACAGCAAAGGAAATCCAGGAAAATAAAACCAAATAAAGAAAATCCAGAGGATATAAAATCCAAAGGAAAAAATATAAAGGAAGAAAGTTATCCATGGACTAGCTTTATTTTTAGCTCACTATTTTATTAGTGAGGTAAACCTGTATTTCGATGCAGTTGCTACGAAACTAAAACAAAGTAATACAAAGAAGGAAATCTGCGCACAGCGTGGCCCTCCACAGTTCTGACTGCATACTCCCAGAGGTTTATTCTTCGTGTATTAACGAAGTGAGATTCCGGCAGTAATCATTGGGGAGCGTACGAAGCGTGGCTACCCCCCCCCCCCCCCCGGGCACTTTCAGGGGTACCAGAGGGAGGGAAGCGTCCGCTGTGCCCGGGCATCCACTCTAGCCACCGTATACGTTTGTTTTTTATGGCAATGGTTTGATTTTGGTTATATCCTTTACATTGCATTACAATTTTAAAAACAATCGCGTTATATACAGTTTCCGTGACAAATTCAATTTTATACCAGAAATCGACTTTATTCTTGATTTCGGTGGGTATGGTGTGGATCGATTTGATTTTCGACCCAATTTCTCCTTCAGTTGTAAAATTATGAAGTTGTAGAAAGATAATCACTCCATGTAGGTGGGGGTTATCTGACTGGCTACCCTCCCCTTTGATTGTAGAATTTCCTTTTTTTCTTTCTAATCCAAAGTAGATTTACATATTTTTGCAGTTGTTGATACGTGTTTAGTTTTGGTAAAGTACTGTTGTTCCCTGTGCATTCCTGCAGTTTCAGTCACAATATAATGACAGTCGTAAAAACATCTGGAAAAAAAAAAGGCCAGTAGGGAAAAGAAGTACGCTAAAAGATGCGCTTACGAAACGAGTACAAAACAAAGCTAAGTCTGGGACAGAAAGAGTCGGGAGAGGCTTCGCCGTCAACCGTAAACGTGGTTTAGCATTCGCAGCTGTATTTTTTGTTACGCTACTTTACAGCGCGTTTTAAATGACAATCTTAGCATTAGTAAATAATAATGAAAGGTATTCTAATAACATGGGGGGAAATTCCCTTTATGTATAAGTAAAATTCCAACTAGATTGAATAAAAATCCTGCCGCTCATATAGAAAACATTCCCGTTAGAGCGAAAAGAAATACCATCAGATGGAAAAAAACATTCGTGTCGGTAGTATTTCCCGGTCGGATGGGTCGTGCGTTATTTTCTACTGTATCTGCTGGATTTCGAAATGACGTGCCTGAACCAAACAAAAGTTACGTTCATATTCAGCAGAGGCGCAATTACGGAAGCGAAAGGGGGGGGGGGGGTGACAATTATTCGGAAGCGGTGAATTATCGAGAGGTATGACAATTAATCGGAAACGGGGAATTATCGGGGGCGGGGGAATTAACAATTATTCGGTAGCTGGGAATTATTGTTGGGGGATAACAATTATTCGGAAGCGGGGAATTATTGGGGAGGGGGGAGTATGACAATTAATCCACAATAGCAAATCAGTCGGGAGGGTGGAACTGACAAACTATGGAGTCAGTGAGGGGGGGGGCATACTTCCCCAGCTGGAAACTAATAATACCAAGGGTAATATGGAAATCCATATTACCCTTGATAATACATTATAATAAATACACAGAACTGCATTTTGGAATTGCAGGACTTGATAGCCACTGCCGCCAGTACAATCATAATGTAACATGAAGAAACCGACAAATCACAGCGCAAAAATTTCTGAGGACATTAGACTAATCTTCGGAAAGTGACGTGTTTTTTTTAATCTAGTATTTTTTGCGGCATTTTCTGCCTTTATAAATCATTTTTGAACAAGGTTTAGTTTTTATGCAAGTTTCAGAGTACAAGAACATAAACATACTATTACTTTCTAGTTTTCCCACTCTTTCGGGCAACTAATGCAATCCAAGAACGAGAAAGATGGGTATTCGGCTGCAAAATTCATCAATGAGTTATGCCACAGTTTTAGGTCGATAGAATTCCATACATATATGAAACGTCATTTGGCTCAGATTACCGAACGCACGGATACGATTTTTTCAAACAACACCTGCATATTATGGTATTTTGTTGTTTAATTTTAAAGCAGTAATACTTTTTTAATGAGGAAAAGGATTTAATTCCTAGATATCGGATGGAAATCACGTTTACAGTTTTTATTTATCTTTCAATCACCTAGCCTTAAAATATTGCTACAAAGTACAAAAATATATTTTAGATAATTTTGCCTCCACCCTTCGCTAGACAAGACGATTCGCTTTCATTAGAAACAAGAATGATACCATTCCGTTGGAAAATAACTGAGAAAAAGTGGAACTAAGATCGTAACTGACATACGTTGTAGAAGCTAGCGCCATCTAGTAGTCAGAATTGAGATAACCAAAGGTGTTGCACTCCCTCTTAACTGACCAAAAATATCTCAGTAGACTCATTTCTGCACTAATATCAAAATTTTGATCATATCTGGAGTTTCTCATGATTGGTCCTTGCATAGTAGATGGCTAACTACAACAATACATGCACCGTGAATGCAGCAAAGGTTTTAATCATATTACCTGCATACATCGTTAAAGTGAATGCAACGATGTGGTTATTGGTTAAACAATGATCCTGCAAATCTTTTCTTCCTAATGAACGTAATGTCGAAATAACATTGTTTTATTTATTTTGTGTGTACATTCAAGTGTTAAACTTTTGTTTTTGTGTGCTACGGTGTTAGTTTCAGTTTGGCATGTGCGTAAAGTTTCGGTTTGGCTATGACGCTCTTCAACTTCTGGTTTTGGCCTGTGGTGGCGCTGGAATCGTCACCGACGTTGTATGGCGTATTTTACAAAATGAGTGCGTGAAGTGAAAAACGTTTTCTTCTGGTTAGCACTTCGAACAGCAATGAAGCTAGCCTTCGTATTCCATCATTTCATGTTTGGGAAGGAGCCTTTTCCAACTTTAGAATAGTCAGTCCTGGTAATTCGTCATTATCAACTACCGCTACGAAACGAACGAGGAGAAGGATAGGACGATAAACAACGCCATTACGAGTGAGCTTGCTTGCGCTTGCGCTCAAATTTCGTCTGACCTCGATGTCTGTTAAAAATCCAGAAGTTTTGGTCTCGTACTAATGGAGTGCTCTGAAATTTCTGTGAGAGTGGAGTGACCAGGTGCAACTAAACGGTACTGTCACTTTGGTACAACATCGTGGGAAATAAAAGCTGTCTTCGTAAACATCGTGGGAAATAAAAGCTGTCTTCGTAAACATCGTGTTCAACCACCTGTGTACTGGAGGCCCGTTTGAGACCCTGAACTTTGTCCGCCATTGAGTGTGAAGTCTTCATTTGGTCCGTGAGTAACCTAAAACTACACGTAACGCTGTATTTAACTGTGTTTCATTCGCGAATTTATTATGCGCCAAATAATGCCAGTAAAACCGAAATTATGAGTTAGCCTATTGACGAACATATTGGGCACTCTTCTCCTTAAGTGAATTTGATCCAGGGAAAAAGGAATTTGGGCTCCATGATGGATTTGTATAAAAAAAATAGATTGCTCTGCCCAAAGATTCATAATTGAACACTTATGTAGGGAGGAGAAACAATTGAAGCTGAGGTAGTTTTATATTTTGCGAAATATCAAATAATTTATTAGAAGGAATACTGAGATACTTGTTATCATCCTTTGCTTTGGAGAAAGTACATTAGCCTAATGATTCAGCTGACTGATTAGCCTATAGCAGGAATTAAATTTCATAGGCCTATTAACAAATTATTTGCCAAAAGAATTCAACTTTTTGAAATTAATTTAAGCTGTTCACAGCTTCTGGTGTAGTCCAATAGGGGCAAACATAACTTTTACTAACCCGTTAGGAATTTGTGAAATAAAATGCTTATTTATGGTTACCATATTTTGCTTGTTGAACTGGATTCTTGGTCTCAACCAAATAAGATTGAACCCGAAGGTAATTTTTGCGATAACATCAAAATTAAGCTAGGACGTAGTGAAATTAAGGTGTTACACTGGGGGCCTATAGTCCGGTCATTTTGAATTTAGATCAGAATTTCAAAATTAGTAGCCTAGTTCATTCTTTTGCAAATTTTGGAATTTACTTGGGATTAAATGTTTTGAATTTGGAATTGTCCAAAGCTTTCAAATCAAACATTTTTGGAGTAAATATATACCTATTTTGGGTCTGGTATTTTTCAAAACTTCTGAATTTTTCGTGGGACCAGGAATTCGTTCTTTGTGAAAGTGAATATGCAGTGTGCATCGAGATTACGCAACATATTGTTTTTTCTCTTGCTCATGAAAATGTCCACAGACGATTGTATTCCTTCAGGTTCTCCTTTAGGTAACCCTTTGTTGCAAAATGTAAATTTGCCAGTTAATACCCCAATATTGCTACATCAGCAAAGTAATATGCCTGTTCCATCACTTGGTATTAGTCAAGGTAATAATACTGGAAATGTGCCTCAGGCTTCACAAAGTACGGACCATGCCGCAAATGTCCAAAACCAAACAATTCAAGTCGATTTGGCCGAGTATATGCGTCTTCTTACTATTGAAGCCAATATGCAAGCCACAATGGGTAGTCAGTCATTAAATGTCACATTTGTGGGTGCTACTGTGCAGCCCACAATCTACTACGGTACAAACTAATATTGGTTTATGTAGTCAGCCTCCTCTTAATCCATGTTCAGGTTTAGGTAGTCATCAGTCTATCTTAAGTTTAGGAACAAACTAGTTCATTCGGTCAACAGTCTAGTTTAGGTAATATTGCTAGTACACAACCTAATGTAAGCTGGCCAGGTGTAAATAGGCCTACTCAAATTCAACCTAATATGGGTTATGGTAATATTCAGGCACTTCCATCAATATGGACACCTAAGTTCGAGGTGAAGCCATTTGATGGGGATCCTGTGGGATCTGGTCCTAGGGAATTTTTGCGTAGGGTAGAACAACTTCAAGTCGGAAGGGGTATCCCCGAGCACATATTCCTGACGAACAGGCTTCCTACACTTTTGACGGGTGTGGCATTACAATGGTTCATGGCTTGTCCACCTCCATTGTCATGGGAACATTTTAAATTAAGTCTTATGGTTAGATTTCAGGTGCGCAACCTTGACGAAGTAATCTTAGATAGGCTAACATTTAGGACACATGTCGAAGGTGAGCTAGTTGCAGACTATATCCATGATATGGTGTTGCAAATTCAGCAACTCTAGTATGCCATGCCAGAGTACGAACAGGTGCGTCTGGTTAAAAATAACATGGGTACTGCATTAAAACTAATGCTAGGGACTAAATCGTACACCTCACTGTTAGATGCGCGTAAAATTAAGGGTTTGTTAGATCAAACTACAATCCAGGTATATTTGGGGCCGGCGGCACCTCAACAAGTAGCGTCACAGTCTACAGTAGTTTCTGCGCCTCAGTCTGGTAATACAGGGATTGTAGCTAGTGATACTACGCCTAAAGATAACAGGAATGCAACCAAAACGTGCTATAATTGTGGGGAATTAGGTCACCTTTCATTTCAGTGTAAGGCCCCTAAAAAATTTAAAGGGGGAGGAAGGTCAATTTAGTCGGTAGCAATGATTTGCCACCGACGGAAAACCACGATTGAGCTCTGGGAAAGAGGGGAGCGGGGCTCATAAAGTAAATCCTCCTATAAACCAAAGTAACTTTAGAATCCCACGTCCAGGCAATATGACTACAGTTCTCGTAAAGGTAGCTGGTAAAACAGTATTAGGTGTCTGGGATGAAGCGGCACCTTATACTATTGTAGGCCCCGATTGCTTGGAAAACTTTCAGTCAAGGGTCAAATCAAACAAGTTAGAGGACTCTCTTGTGTCTGCCAACTCTGCACCTTTGCTTACTCATGGTTGGGCTATGGCAAAAATTGAATTGCCAGGCAAAACTGTAGTCCATCCTGTAGCTGTAGCAAAACAATTAAGGCACCACTGCTTGTTAGGTGGTGATATGAAAGGTCTGTACGGACTACGGAGTCATAGTTGTTGGAACAGATGATATATACCCGGCTTTTCCCCTCATTTGTCCGTCACGTTTGGCGATGCCATCGGGGACCATTGTGTCCCTGGTAGGTCTAACCTTGGTGGTAAGGCATTCGTGACCCCAACCCAATACCATCAACCCATCCTCTGCACACGAGCCATCGTATTTGTTTTAAACTTTTAAACTGTTTAACTTTGTTATTTGTAAATTCGGATGGCAGTCAGTGACCACCAGGACCTTGCCATTCCGGTTGTGTTTGCAACGAACCTATTATTATTATTATTATTATTATTATTATTATTATGTGGTATTGGAAGGATATACCTAATGTGCATTATCCTTTCTATAAAACTGAACGAAAACAGACCTCCGTCAACTTTATTAAATGTTTGGATCCAGCCATTAAGGAAAAGCTCTCAGGTGCTCTTTTGACTGAAGATCAACGAAAAAGGTTTGGGGATATGTTGGAGGAATTTCCAGCGGCCTTTAATCTCGAACCGGGGTTGACGGGCCTTGGAATATCATTTAGATACAGGTGATCATCAGCCCGTTTCGTCTAGCCCATACTACCTTCGTCCCGAAAAGTGCGAAGCACTCGACGAAATCTTAAACGATATGATTCGTCGTGGCCAAATTGTTCGGCATTCCGGTCCTTGGGCTGCCCCTGTCATCGTCCGCAAAAAGAAAGACGGTGGGTGGAGGATGATAGTGGACTACCGGAAAATTAATGAGATTACCAGAAAAGCTAAATATCCTTTAAACAGGATTGATGAACTCCTGGATACCTTGGGAGAGCCAAAGGTTATCACGGTTCTTGATTTGCAGAGTGGATATTGGCAAGTCCCCTTGAGCAAGTCGTCCCAAGACAAGGCTGCTTTTATGACACCAGCAGGGTTGTTTAAACCGACGGTAATGATGTTTGGTATGTGTAACAGTAGGGTGCCGTTCTCTCGACTTATCAAACATATTTTCATCGACATGAGAAAGGATGGGGTAGTCGCATACCTCGATGATATCATAATACTTCGGCTGATTTTGATACTAATCTGAGCACGGTAAAAGAAGTCCTGTCATGGTTGCAGAAAACTAACCTTATCATAAACGTCGAAAAGGTACAGATCAGCTTACCTGAAACTAAGGTGTTAGGCCACATAGTTTCAGAAACTGGGATTCGTCCTGATCCTAGTAAGGTGGACGCAGTCTTGAATTACCCGAGACCTAAAACGGTGAAGCACGTTTGCCAATTCTTAGGATGTACCTTGTGGTATAGGACGTTCATCAAGGGGTAATTTCATATTGCGGAACTGCTCAATCGTCTTCTGGATAAAGGAGGTCCTTTGGTGTGGAACGAAGCTTGTAAGGAGGCTTTTAAGAAACGTAAGGCCCTCATTACAAGTGCACTGGTTATGGCGGCACTGGATTTCACCCAGCCCTTTGTTATTCAGACGGACGCGAGCCGTAGGCGTAGGAGCAGTCCTTTTGCAGGAGAAGGATGGTAAACTGGCAACTATCATGTATGCAAGTAGGGCACTCTCTATACAGGAACGTAAATATTCGGCTGTGGAAAGATCTGTGGGTATCTGTGGGTATCATTTGGGCGATTGAGAAGATGAGGCCGTACGTGATGTGTTCAACATTTCAAGTGTCAAAGGACCAGAAGTCGCTTCAATGGCTCAAAACGGCCCAAGAACCTACAGGGCATCTGACAAGGTGGGCCATGCGTTTGCAGCAGTTTGAGTTTGATTTTTCTGTGGCCTATAACCCTGGAAAGATCAATCTGGTTGCGGATGCCTTGTCTACAATTCGAAAAATGTCAGAAATCTCAGTTAATGCTGTATTGCGTGAGATAGAAGCGCCATCTTTGCAGCAGGTGAAGGAGGCCGAGTTGCGTGGTCAGACGCTCAGTCTTCTTATCAAATGTTTGAGGACAGCAGATACCCCCCCCCCCCGAATAAACTGGATAAGAAAGTGGTGTCTCTAATGCGTTACAGTGTACTGAAAGATGATGTGGTCTGCAGGAAGTTTCAAACACCTGCAGGTGTGGAATCGTACTGCATCATTGTTCCTAAAGCATGGTGTAGCAAAATTATGGCTGCCTACCATGATTCTCTCGCAGGAGGTCACCTGGGAGCGGCAAAGACCACAGTATGAGTAGGGACGTTGCAAGGTACGTACGTGTATGCCATCAATGCCAATTGCACAAATCCGAAACTGCCCCCCCCCTCGTGGTTTTATGATGCCGCCGATACATTTGCCTCAACCTGGAGACACCTTTGCAATTGATTTGACAGGTCCTTACCCCAAAAGCAAGTCAGGGAAGCAATACATGCTCATAGTAGTCGATTACTTGACGAAGTGGCCTGAATTGTTTGGTATTAAGAATGCTACAGCTCAAACAGTTGCTCTTTGCTTAGTGAAGGAGGTTTTTCCTTGGTTTGGTATTCCGAGAAGCATTGCGTCGGACCATGGCCAACAATTTGTTTCAAAGATTTTCAAAACTATGTGTAGTATGTTTGGGATTAAGCGTAAGAATACCTCGTTTTACCACCCTCAACCAAATCTTGTGGAGAGGACGATAAAAACGGTCAGAGGTATGATTACCACCAACATAGTAGAGTCGCATAAAGAATGGAACTCGAACCTCCCTGCTATTGGTATGGCTTTGCGTACAGCAACTTCCGAAAAGAATGGGACTCGAACCTCCCTGCTATTGGTATGGCTTTGCGTACAGCAACTTCCGAAAGTACTGGGTTAACACCAGCTTTTCTTACTTTAGGAAGAGAGCTGCGTCTTCCTTGCGACCCAACTGCTACGGAAGCAGAGCTAGCTAAGACGGCTAAAGCTAGTGATTGGGCTGTCACGCCGACTCAAAATTTGGGCACAGCCATTGACAAAGCACAAGAGAATATTGATGCTCAAGACATACGACAAAAGCCATAGCATGACACAAAGCACAGAGAAATGTCTTTTGCTAACGGTGACCTGGTTCTTAAGAAGGCCCATTTTCTCTCAGATAAAGAAAAGGGTTTTGCAAAGAAAATGGCACCGCAATGGCAGGGGCCGTATACTGTACAAGAGGTCTGTTGAGGTACAGAGGTCTGTTGAGTTCTGTACAAGAGGTCTGTTACCATGAAGTTGAGTGATAAGAGTAACGGGTAAAGTAATGCAGGGGACATTTCATGTGCAAGAATTGAAGTCGTATGTGGCGTCGTCTGTGCAATCCAAGGATGATACGGACAAAGTGTTAGCGAATGATGAGTCATTCGAGGAATCTGAAGGAGATACCACCACTCGCAGAGTGTTGCGACCTCGCGAAGCGACTCAACATAAACTTCATTCAGCTCTTTTAACCTTCAAAAATAGAAAGTCATAATTGGGGTCACTCACTGGTAGGTGGGGGAGATGTGTAATGTCGAAATAATATTGTTTTATTTATTTTGCGTGTATTTTCAAGTGTTAAACTTTTGTTTTCGGTTTCGGTTTAGCATTGGCGTAAGGTTTCGTTTTGGCTACGGCGCTCTTTAACTTCCGGTTTTGGCGTGTGGTGGCGGTGGAATCGTCACTGATGTTGTATGGCGTATTTTACAAAATGAGTGCGTGAAGTGAAAAACGTGGTATCCGGAAAAAACGCCCCCGGAAGAAAGGCCCCCAGGAAAATACGCCCCTAGGAAAAAACGCCCCAAGGAAAAAACGCCCCAAGTAGGGGAAAATGCCCCAGTGATGGAAATCGTAGCTGACCTTCAGATTTAAGACTGCTCATCTATATGAGCATTAGTTTGCTTCAGATAACTTATTGCTTCAAGAAATTTATAAAAAAAAAAAACGTATCTCTGCGCATTTACCCTCCGTTTTCAATTTATTTTTAGCTACTTTTTTCCTTAAACTAAACTTCTTTCACCGTCAAAAATGTCCAGTGAGATTCACAATTGAGCCGATTTACCTGTACGAGCATTAGTTTGCTTCAAATGTCTTACAGCTCCAAGAAGTTTATTTAAATAATATCTTTGCGTATTTACTAAACTCTCCCCGTTTACAATTCACATACTTAGCTACTTTTTTCCTTAAACTAAAGGAACTTCTTTCTCCTTCAAATAGTCTATGGATCCGGAACACCGTCGCCAATTCTTGAGATGTCTCTATTCTAGACTATCTCCACGGAATCATCCACAATTTTAATCCCACTAAATCGTATCAGTTTATAAGCAAAATACTATATATCTTCTTAAGTAAATCAAATACAAACGCAACGGGTGTCATAAAGGTACAAATTCGCTAGAAGAATCCCTACTGGGGGCGTGAAAATGCTGACAATTGTAATGTCCCTGTCGAAGTTGTTTAGGTTTTAAGATAAACGGTATATATTTAACACCTTGGCTACCAATGACGTATATATACGTCATGGTAAACTTCTGACACAGCCCAATGACGTATATATACGTCATGTAGAAGTTCTAAACAGAAGCACTTTATGGTGATAAAATTCAACAAGAGAAGTAAATTACTTACAATTCCGACCACTAGATGTCACCACCTATCAGTTGCAACCATCAGAGCTTGACGTATATATCCGTCATCGGGCCATGGTTAGATCAGGACGTATTTATACGTCATTGGGCCCTGGGTAGACTCCAGCCATCTAGGATTTTCGCTGATGTCGTCAGACTAACGAACTGGCTCTCATTGTTGAGGTAATTATTGCAAAATAATGCTATTACAATGAATTCTCATGCACAGTTCCATTATTTAGTTGATTATCGTTCAAAACAAATGTGAATTTATTTCACGTTTATTTACAATTGACGCCTATGACGTATATATACATCTTCAAGGCTAACTAACGAGTCACCTCTGTATATATATCAAAAATCGTGTAAATTGCGGACGATGGCAAGAAAAAGGATTGCCAATTCGGATTTAAAAGAAAGTTTAAGTGAAGATGAAGGAAGTGAGGGAAGCCACTACTCCCCTAGTAGCCATTCAGACAGCGAATCTGAGGAAGATTTAGAAGAAGATGGTAAGTAAATTTTTCCAAAAAATCATTGGAGCTAAAAATAAATGCGGAAATCAACCTAGGGCATTTTACATGCAATAGCCATCAAGTATAATGTATAAAATTATGGCTAAACTGCAGCATTTTATACAGTTCTATGATGATCGGTAGTTTTACAATTTTCATAACTTCCATTAAAAAAGAGAGGTTGTCGAATTAACATCCTTTTCACGTACTAAGGTTATCTCGAGATGGAGAGGGACAATTTCGCTAGGAAATATGTAGGATTTTTTACATGCCATAATCGACATGAGCACGAGTACATTTCCATTAAAGGGGGACGTTCAAATTACAACTTGATAACTTGAACTACTTTTTTGGTTTCAACTATTATGAAGGTAGACCACATTTTAGCACCGATTTTTTTCCACATTTGTCATTGTTTTACATATGCTGTTACGTACGAAGGCAGTAGTTCAAGCTCAGAGGGCGAGGAAGACAACAATGAAGACAATGATGGAGATTGGTGTGATACTGAAGCAGACCCCCCTCATTTTCAATTCGCTGAAGTCAGTGGATTAAAAGTAACATTGCCAGTCACCAGCACTCCACTGGATTATTTCAAATTATTTTTGATGAAGATTTGTTTATAGAAATCACGCGCCTTTATCAACAACGACATTATCAACAACAACAACGACATTATCAACAACGACATTATCAACAACTCATTATTGAAAAGGTCATCTGAAATTAACCGGCGGACACCAGTGACTGTTGAAGAGTTCAAAACTTTTCTAGCATTTACCATTGCAATGGGGCATGTGAAATTGCCATCCCTAAAACATTATTGGTCAAAGAGTGCCATCTACAAACATCCATTTTTTGCAACGCACATGTCCCGAAACCGGTTTGAGAGCATCTTGCGCTGCCTTCGCTTGTATGACCCTGACAATTACGAGGACACAAACAGGCTGGGTAAAATGAAACTCATTTTAGATAAATTTGAGAAAAACTTGGAAAAAACGTATTATCCACCCAAAGAACTCTCACTTGATGAAGCCTTGATGTTATAGAAAGGAAGGCTAAGTTTTTGCCAGTATGTACATACCAAACAAGCGTCACAAATATGGAATAAAGTTCTATGAACTTTGTACTGTTACTGGGGTTGTCATCAAGCTTCTGTTGTACTGTGGAAAAGGAACCGTGACAGACGATGGGAAAATCTCACATTCTGAAGCAGTGGTTATGACCCTATGCAAAAACTACTTAGGTAAGGGCCATGCAGTTTACATGGACAACTTTTATAATAGCTGTGCATTAACAGAGAAACTTACCCAAAATAACACCTATGTTTGCGGCACTCTGCGTAAGAACCGTGTAGGAATTCCAAAACTAGTGACAAACACAAAACTAAAACGAGGGGAAACCACCTGGCAAAGAAAAGGTAGCACAGTCGTCAGCAAGTGGAAGGACAAACGTGATGTCCTAATGATTACCAACATGCACAAACATGAGATGGTGGAAGTCCAAACAAGAAAAGGGGTTATAAATAAACCCAAGTCTGTGGCTGATTACAACAAGCATATGTCAGGGATCGACCGAGCTGACCAAATGCTAAGTTATTACTCATCCCCAAGAAAAACGGTGCGTTGGTATGTGAAAGTGTTCTTCCACTTCGTTGATGTTATGCTGTGGAATGCATGTAGTTGGTATGATAAGAATTCGCCACGTCGTAGTCTCTCATTTTTAGAGTTCAGGGAAAACGTTATTTCAGAGCTTGTAGGGGATGTGGCAGTTGTCAAGGTGTCAAACCAGCATCAGCTTGAAAAGTTAGTAAAGCCCAAGGCAAAACGATGTAGGGTTTGTTACAAACAAGGAAAGCGAAAAGAAAGCATTTACTTCTGCAGCAAATGTCTAGAAAAGCCAGGTCTTTGTGTAGGTTGCTTCAAGAAATGGAACCATGAGGATTCCTAACTTTGTGTAAGATGTAGTAGGTTGTTTGAAAAATGAGTTTGATCGTATTATAACCGTTTTATAACTTTATGTAAGTATCTGTCACTGTTAGAGGATGTAATACACACTTTATTGTCATTCTATAGAATTTTGTTGGTATTCTTTTTTATTAAACTTCATTTATTTTTTGTGACGTATATATACGTCATTGGTCTGTGGTGAGATCATAATTAAAATAGCCCAATGACGTATATATACGTCACAATATTTGAAAAAATTTTTGAGGTCGTTTTCACTTGTTGATAATGTCTATGTAAAAAAAAGTTGCCAAAATGAATAATCTTATTGTCGATGCCCCTCGGGCTGTGGGTAGAGATTGGAAAAAAACCGTCGGTAGCCAAGGTGTTAAAGTAAATCAAATGCAAACGGACAGGGTATCGTAAAGGTACTAATTCGCTAGCGGAATCTCTACTAGGGGAATGGAATTGCTCACAATTTCAACCTTTTTTAAAATAAATTTCATGGAGCCCTACGTCATCTGAAGCAAACTAATGCTTGTATAGATGAACCAGCTCAATTTTCAACCTTATTACTTACAGAAGTGTAGTTGTATGGGGGGAACCTTATTACTTACAGAAGTGTAGTTATATGGGGTGAACCTGGAGATGCGAACCAAAAACGATTTACTTAAGGACACTATTTCCTGGGGACTTTTTCCCTAGGGGCATTTTTTCCTGGGGGCATTTTTTCCTGGGGGCGTTTTTTCCCGGGGGCCTTTTGTTGGGGAAGTTTTTTTTTAGAACCGAAAAACATGTTCTTCTGGTTAGCACTTCGAACCACAATGAAGCTAGCATTCGTAATCCATCGTTTCAAGTTTGGGAAGTGGCCTTTCTCAACTTTGGAACAGTCCGTCCTGGTAATTCGTCATTGTCAACTACCGCTATGAAACGAGCGAGGAGAAGGATGGGATGATAAACGATGCCATTACGAGTGAGCTTGCTTGCGCTTGTGCTCAAATTTCGTCTGACCACGATGTCTGCTAAAAATGCCCTTCGTTAATCCAGTACATCACGAAGAAGTTTTGGTCCCGTACTAATGGAGTCTTCTGAAATTTCTGCGAGAGTGGAGTGACCAGGTGCAACAAAATGGAACTGTCACTTTGGTTCAACATCGTGGGAAATGGACCAATGGATTGGAGGTGCGTTTGAGACCCTGAACTTTGTCTGCCATTGAGTGTGAAATCTTCGAAGTCTTCATTTGGTCCGTGAGTAACCTAAAACTACACGTTAACGCTGCACTTAACTGTGTTTGATTCGCGAATTTATTATGCGCCAAATAATGCCAATAAAACCGAAAATACGAGTTAGCCTATTGAAGAACTTATTAATGTGTTGCAATATTATTTATTTCTATGTGTAATTATTTTTCGCTATTCCCGTAGCATAGTGAAAGGAACAGTATTACAAGAATATTGGGCACTCTTCTCCTTAAATGAATTTGATCCAGGGAAAAAGGAAGCTGGGCTCCTTGACGGATTTATATAGAAAAAATAGATTGCTCTGCCCAAAGATTCTTAATTGAAAAATTATGCTGGGAGGAGAAATAATTGAAGCAGAGGTAGTTTTATATTTTGCGAAATAACAAATAATTTATTAGAAGGAATATTGAGATACTTGTTATCATCCTTTGCTTTGGAGAAAGTATATTAATTAGCCTAATGAATTCAGCTGACTGATTAGCCTATAGGAGGACTTAAATTTCATAGGCCTATTAACGAATTATTTGCCAAAAGAATTCAACTTTTTAAAATTAATTTAAGCTTAATTATGTAACAGCGGGTGCTACGACGGGGTAGGTGCTTGTAGCATCGCCGGTCACCTGGTGTAACTGGATCTTCCTTACTATTACTCTGGTTTGACTTGTAGTACTTTTTTAGTTAAAACAGCACAACTGCTACAGTCCCGGTGTAGAGAATGGAGCTACTTTTATCCTAATCATGTAGGCTAACTAGTAATAATAAACGGTAACGCTGCCACCAAGGTGGGAAATAGGCTAGCTAAGTTAAATTTGAAGAGATTTGTCTTAAATACTAACTTCTAGCGAACAACGAACGAACAAACCGACGGACGTTTAAAACTCCTGGTTTTTATTTTAAACAAGCATGAGAAAAATATCGCACTTTACATTGGTATATTTACACCTTAGTTTAGGTTAAATAACAAGGGGGGAATTTACATGAAATTCAAACTAGAACAGAATTACGTTCAACAAACAATTTCAAATAGAAACAGTGAATTTTTAGGCAACGGGGATTTCGCAAAAGAGCCCTCTAAATTACGAACAGTCTCGACTGTGTAGTAATAGTAGACCTACCTACAGCTATGTTTTAAATGGGAACACCCAGTTAATCAAACCGTACCCATCAGAATATCACGTTAGAAAAGGGATGTACACTCCATGAAGTACTGCGCTTCTGCAAAACTAACTGACCCGACGGCCTTTGTTTACATTAAAGTTGCATTAATGAAACTGAAAATAAAGCTGGTTTTTTAGTAAGGGACCGTGAACCCTTAAGTTATGGCCGCCAACGTCCGAAATGCCGTTTGGCTTGACGCACCATAAAGTTTAACATCAAAGCTACGAGGTTCAGTTAAAATTAAACTATAAATTTTGACGTGTAAGTTCAAAAGATAAAATTTTAATCTAAACTAAGTTTCATACGAACCACTACCTTTGCCCGGCATGGCAACAATCGGACCGCGGCATCTCCACTCCCGACCGGCGTAGCGACCTCTAGCTTTGAGAATCCTGAGCTGTGCTAACGAAACTCTACTGCGTCTGGGTTTTTATGCCTTCTGCTTGGCAGGCAGGTAGAGGGTTAGCGCGGTCCTGTAGGGGAGCGACGGAGGGGGTGAGTGGGGAAGAGGTGGACACTTGGAGGAGGAGAGACTGATTAAAACCGGCCGAGCTGTCACTACCGGAAGTCGGCCATGACCGCGCAGACGGGCAGGGTTGCTGAGCGCTCTCAATGCATGGGTAGTTAACTCCGTGTATTTACATTGTTTACAGAAGGAGCTGAGTCAACAAAGGAATTTTTTAACGGCTTGTGAAACGATTAGAGGCCTGGCATGAGTGCAGTGAGTTTAAAACTCATTAACAACGTGAATTTAGGCCTATAAAAATAAACTACGATGTTACTACGAACGTAAGGAACTCTGTAAACTCGACTCTTTATGGGATCAGCATCACCTACATTAATGTCAGCTTGAAAGCCTCAGTCTAACCCTAATTCAAACTCATGTAGGCTAAAGGACTGCTGGTGTTTGCGCAGCATTTCTAAAAATAAGTGTTTGTGATAAGCATCAATATCATGAAAAACAAATTGTGGTTTCAACTGTGTCCATTCTACATCCAACTGGGCTTGGCTTTTAACCACCATCGGCGTAGGTTCAGGCATAGGCTGTATAGTAGTGCCACAAGACGGTATAGGCTCATCACCCAAAATGGCAGTTCTATAAGAGCCCAGAGTTCACCCTTCTAGTAATTCTATGTCTAAACAGGAATTGTTGATAGCCTGAACAGGGATGCGGCCTAAAGGTGTAGTTTCAACAAAAGCTTTAACTAATTTCACATCGTCCTCTGAGCAGTAAGGGGTAAATACACCATCCTGAATTTTTGGGTAAGCCCAGTTCAAAATTCCTTCTAAAATATGTGAAGAGTAGGGCTCCAAAGTAATATTTTCAGCCAAAGTAACCAAAACACTTTCCACAATGTAAGGATCATTTTGCACAACATCCTGTTTCTCCTTAACATTGTTCGGCACATAATCATGGCTATTAATGATTTCACTGTTGCAAAAGTATAAGTCCTTTGCTGCATAAGCTGAATCGCTCAACTGAAACCTTAGGCTACCTATAGCCAAAACATTATCTGAACAATGCACGACAACCTTATCTTGCTGGCTCTTCAGGAAATCAAATCCTATTAAAATTTCAGCATCTCCAAATACTCCATCATCAACAACTATAAATTCATGAATAGTTGAAAAATTACACTTAGAAATTTCTGCCACAAGTTTATGTGAGGCAAACACAGTCAACCAGTTAAAGAAATTGGTTGGTTTAGTGTCTCTAGGCTACATCTACTTGAATGCTGGGCCACAATAAAATAAGCAATGGTTTTAATTAGTAATGGTTTTAATTAGTAACTGCCAGTGTCAAGCAGAGAAGCAACAGGCAACCCTTCTATATTAAACACCAGATAAGGCCTACCAAACTCAACATGGCCTGTAGAAATTTTTAAAACAGATAGAGTATTCCCCGATTCATAAATTGGCAACTCAGATGCTACTGACTGCAATGTCTGCACCACATTGTGTGAATTTTCACTCTCAATACTGTCAACCTCTGTTCGTATGACTGAACAATGCGTCTCCTCCACGGAGGTAGTAAGCCCAGATACGGCACTGTCTGCTGCCCGCCACCCGTGGCCGGTGGCTCATTTACGGCTGCCTCAAGGCCCTCATTAATCGTAGTGGCTGAGGCCTTTTCAGGGAAGCAACACCAAAATGTAAGCATAATTGAAAATTTATTACCAGCAGGGTCAGTAGGAACACAAATTGCCCCCTCTTTAGAGGAAAAATCAGGATAATGCAACGCCATCCCAGCAGATACAACAATTTTCTCAGCAAGCTGTGGCTCAGACAGACATTTAAGAATAAAAGTGCGCTGCTTGCCAATTAAAAGTGAAATCAGAGGATAGCCAACTGAAATTCTTTAAACACCGACGTAAATGGTGTGGAATCTTCTCCATCAGTAAAACGCGGCACAACAGCAGAGTTACAGGATACATGGAACCCATAATTTATCCTTTCCAACAACGTGGTAAACAAATAGTGCAAAGCTCTGTTTCCCAAAAATTCATTTGCAAGAAAATTTGGCGGCACATGACCAAAATAGGCTACAACATTTGGCAACAACACAGTCCTGTCTGATAAAAGAATCTGCTGCCTCTGCCAAACTATGTGTTCACAAAGCTCTGTAAAAATGTCAGCAGCATTTTTCTTGTCACAAATATAACTAGCCTTCAGCTTTAAACTAGAGCCTACAGACATGACAGGCATTGGGGATTTAGAACGCACAACTGTTTTTGAAATACCAATAATTTCAACATCTGTTGTGCTTTAATCCACAGGATCCACAATCACCCCTGAGATTGGGATAGTAACTAGTGTTTTTATTTGACCAAGTTCAACACTGTTACGGTGGGTTAAGGGAGCATGAACCTCAGACTTTCCCCGAGCAACAACATTCACCTCCATATTTCTTGACGGATAATTTTTCTTCTTTTGATAATGATACTTGTCGTTCCCATGGGATCGTTTCTGACTATAATTATCATTATAAGAATTATTTCCACCATGATTTCCTCCAGGATTTTGTTGCTTGGAACGATGATCATTATAATCACCCTTGAATTTCTTATTTTCGTTAAAATTACGACCAGAATCATCACGCCAGCGTGTAACATTTCGGGATGAATTTCCTGGCAACCCATCCAGAAATTTCGAATGATTCCTCTGCCGTTTAAAACAATCTCGGCGGATGTGCCCTGGCCGTTTACAATGGAAGCAGATACGTGTCTCGTTACGCTGGAGAGTGGCAACACTTACTTTTGCATTCTCAAAGGCTGCCTTAACAGAGTTTGGAATTGAATTTTTCCGCCCCACCATACTGGAAAATGAAGTGCTGTGTGCCCCATTCTCAGAGGTAGACAAATCGTCCCTAGCTCTTAGAACAGCCTATCTAATGATTGCCTCAGTTAACATGTCATGGAAGGTTTTGGGCTTTGTAGCTGACAAATATATTTCAATTTCACTAGGCACACCCTGGAGAAAAGCAGCCCGCAAGCTTTCATCCTTTGACAACCTTTTCATCTGCCTAATATTGTCTGGGTCTGTAGCATGAACTCGACACAGGCTGGCTGCCAAAATTTCAAGCCAATCTGCATACTGCTCTACTGATTAGTCAGGCTGTTTAGTAGCACGGAAAAATAGGGCTCTCGGCACACATTCATCACCACCGCCACACCTTTTAGTCAAATCAGTTTTAAATTCATCATAAATAACAGCGTTGGCGAGTTGTGGGGAATTGGAGACGTACTTTGCCGCACCTCCTTCGAGGCGGCTTGTGGCTGCAGAAATCAGCATAGAATCCGAGATATCAGGGTTTCGTTTTCGTAAATTATCCACCGTTAAGAGGTATGTAAAAATATCATCACCAGGTTTGCCTGAAAATTTTGAAATCGCCTCAATGGCAGCTCGCAACTCATCACGGGACGAGTAGTGGGCAGCTTTATCAGCATTATTTTTCTGCAATAGCCTTATTAGCTTATCACGGTGCTGTCGACCTTCACGCATTTACGAGTACATTAGATCCAGCATATCTGCAGTTGTAGAAGGCGGAACAGGCAAGGCAGGTGAAGGTTCGTCATGAAAAAATTCAGGCACCTCAGTATTAACAATTATTTGTGCCGTTTCCTCCTGGCTTCCCCTGTTAGTAGGCTGAGAACAGACAGAGGGTGATGAAGGTAGCCTACGCACTGTACTTCGACGGTGGCCCGGCAAAGTACTTGGGGCAAAGTAATCGCAGGATAACTCTACCCCTACGAGGCATACTGACTTTTTTTTTCTAAATAAAGCAATATCTGAAGAGTGCTGACTAAACTCCTTCCAACAAATGCCTTACCACTGAAGCAGTAAAAAAAAAAATCTTTTTTTTTTTTCAATTTCCCAAGTTTCCAAACCTTTCGAAAATAACCTAATTCAAATGTCCAAATAATTTGCTCTTCCTTTGATTTGCCACAATTAAATCAATCCCACTCTGACACCAGTACAACGAAAATTGCTTGTGGCATACGACAATTTTCGAAATAATCAATGTCTGCGTAAAGATGATTTAGAAAGAACAAATTGAGCAAGACACAAAGTCACTTGGGTTTACTGTATTAACAATCAAATTCCAGTCTCAAAAAAATAGACAATACTAAAATTACTGATAAGTCAGATTATTTAGGCTTCACAGGTCAGGCCATCGTTGGCTTGTTGAACTTAAATACTCGCCAAACTGAATTCACAACAGTATGTATCTTCCTTAACACTTGGACAATATCATTATCCAAAGCTAAAACATGGATAAATCTAATCAGCACTCGACAATCACAATAACTTCAAGCAGAACTGACTATCACTCACATACAAGAACTCAACTGGTCAAATACTAGACCGTACACATTACTTCAATTCAAGCTTAGTATTCACTTATCTGTATAGGTTGGCTAGCAAATGGACCAAAGCAAATCTTCAGTGGCTCCAAGTCTCCCCCAAGACAAAACCTGTGGAATGGAACTGTAGCAGCTAGACCCCTGGCAAGAATCCTCACCAAAGCTTTAATTTCCCTATATGAAATTGGGTCTTAAGCATGACTGACACATAGACTTTGCTCTACTCAACATCAATCCACAAGTGTCTCCATCCGTTGAGAGAGCCGGTTACTAAAACAGCAGCCTCTGGGGAAAACCCAAGTCCACCCACTAGCCTACATCAGGCACATTGTAACAGAGTTTGTTTGGGTAAGAATAATAAGTGGAGAATTAACTCATACTGAAATAGTGGTTGATGGTTACATGCCTTGTGTTGATTAATTAATTAATTAATCCAACTAATTACAATAATTACTTAGGCAATTAATGATGCATATTATTTAAGTCTTAAACACACAAAATCAATTAACTGATATGTAAAATCATACATATACATTCTTGTATTGTTGTTGGAGTTGTTTTTGGCAAGGTTGCAACTGCCAACTTGACCAAGGAAGGAACCGTTTAAAACAAATGTCTCAATTTAGCAGTAAAAGGAATTGCACAAGGTCAAAGTAATAGCAAATAACGAGTACACTTTTTTGAAACCACAGCAGAAAAGAAAACGCATAATTGAAGGAAACTTCAAAAGCACACAATAAAGAAAAAATAATAATTTTTGAAATAAATGAAATTTTGAAGCATTGATAATAGTGGAGACTGATTGGCTGCTAGTGGGAGGCGGTGGTCTCAAAAGGGAGCATTCGGTATGAAACTCATTAAGAATGTTAGAAATTCTCGTTAAACTTTGAATGCAAATCCATAAATAATAGACATCCCTCTGGGGTTTTGAGCCCCCAGGTAGAGGCAGGATTAAAAGAGAATTTTCGCCGGGACACCAAATAAGCTTGTCACGTGAGCCTGTACAGCTCATAAACTTAGGGGTTACCGGTCCCTAAGCCGAGAGCCTTGTGACAGTAGTCCTCAAAGGTTCTGTCACAAGTTGATTATGAAAGAAAAGAAAAAAAAGAAAAAGAAATAAAAGTTAATATTAAGCCAGATTAAGTCACCCATGCAGTTTGCCTCTCTCAGTCGTCCGGGCATGTGTCAATCCCCCACTACCATGCCCTTCTCTCTTAAAAAGGCAGGATGCGAAAACTTGAAAAAAATTTAATTCATAGAAATTATACGATCAGAGTTATTACAGACTATATGAAAAAAATAGAGAAAAAAAAATCGAAAAAGTGCATAAATAAAAGATGGGGAAACCATGCGATGGGCGATTGAATTGACTAGTAGTTTTTATGAGCTGTTCTAATGCACCTGGCATACCACAAAATGGAGTTTCTGAGGGATTTGATCCATTCCAGATTCTCAGACCTGAGAAAAGGGACTACACCGGTCATTTTGATGGGTGTTGGGTTCGTACCAACAATCAGACCTCAAAAGAACTGGCAAATTCCACTACACAATGGCTGCTGATAAAATTAATAAGTGCATACCCTGAGTTCAAGTTATAAATGGAAAATACAGTGAATGAAATTTTAGTAAATAACAAGTGAAGTCAATGAAAACTACAAATAAAGTTCCGTACTAAAAAGATTAAGAGCAAATAAGCATTCCTTGTGCAAAAATGAGGCAAATATGAGACATTGATTATTAGCAGTCATGAAAAGAATACAGTGATTCTAGCACGCCATAATTTTATTCAAGTTGGTCAAGTAAGGTCAGAGCATTGGAAAATCAAAGCATGAGAAATCAAGCCAAATATTGAATTTATACAGAGAAATTTTGAAATAAAGTTGAGACGAAAATAAGACGAGATGTAATGCAAAGTAGCGTTATTTTAATAATTACTATGAGTTCAAGTTATGATTCTTTAATCACGAGGTAAACTGAAGAATTGGGTTGTTTACTTTGGTGGAAACTCGTGATAAGAAATTTGAGGAAACAAATACGAATTGAGAATCAGTTGGAATGTGAACAAACTCGTGTTTCATAAGTGCGAGTCTCTGGACTGCCTGAGGAAGGAAATTAGTAACGAGTACCAGAAATTTGTAGGGGTTTTTTAGTGTGAAATTTGAACTTTGGTGCTGCTTTAAAACTACGAGTATTGTTATTTTATGTAGCTATAGCAAAGCAATCAGAAGACTATTATTAAGATATTGTTATTAGACAGTGTGTAGCAATAGTCAATGAAAGAATCATCATAGCAAGATGAGAATAAGTTGTTTCAATATGTATTCACGGTATGATTTTATATTTTCAGATACAGCACCAAAAAACTGGGAAATGTCTCTGCACCATGCTGCAGGAACAACCTTCACTACGCCATCCTATTGTAAAGTTGGCCATCACAAATATAAAAAAAATCACCTTGTGGGTCACTACACGAGATTTAACAGACTTTGCCAGAACAATAACCAGGTCAAAAGAAGGTGCAAAATATGGTTGAAGTTAAAACTGTTCCAAGGTTACAGAAGAAAACAGTTTGCCTTCAACCACAGAGACCTAAAGACTTGAACCCAAACTTTCTAACACCCACAAAATTTCACAAGTGCTTGCCAGACTGCTCTACAAATAAAATATGCAACAACAAACTCCAGGAAACAGTGCAAATAACGTCTACAATAAAAAGAAGATTCTGCAAAACTTGTTCATTATGTTAGTGTTACAAGAGCTCATAGGTTACAAATTTTAACTTTAATTTTATTCGGTCCTATTTTGGAAATGGTTGAAAATAATGTGTGTATGATTGTGATTTATTTTACAAACTGGAAAATTCACATTTTACAAAACTTTTGCTATCCTGTTACGACTATGATACTCATGTAGAGCTTGGGAATTACGGAAAAATCTATTGAAACAATGGTCTTTACAATTTGATTACACCCAAAAGTAAGATTCTTTAAAATTTTCGAAAACATTCGGGAAAGGTTCTCCCAGACACTTTTTTTGGGCTAAAAGAAATTAATGATTAGCTTTTTTATAGTGCGGGAGTTTATTCCTACCCATGACAAAATTATTATGATTGAAATAAAGTCACAATCAAAATTAAAATTTAAGACTCCAAAGTAGGACTTAAGACTTAGTATAAATTAATCGGGTGTATTGCACGGTCCCACCATAAAACAATTCAGAGAAAACGACAATTTTAACTTGATTAAAATTAGTTTTTACTATCCTAAATTACTTACCTCTAGTATGTGCTAAAATCGTTTCGATTTGTTTTTCCTATCCGAATTTCTTAAACCACATAACGTTTAAAAACATTTGCAACACTTGCAATGCAATGAGGTTAGCCTTACTGCCACCTGGAGCGCAACAATCACTGCTCCAGCCTCCGAACGTCACTTTCGTTTCACAGAGTTCTTCCTTCTCTATCAGGGTTCTGCGAAGCGGGGAGGCCGGGCGGGTCCTACTAGACGTAAGTATTTTAGGATAGTAAAAACTAATTTTAATCAAGTTAAAATTGTCGTTTCTTACTATATGTAAAATACTGACCTCTAGTATGTGCTAAATTTGTCCAATAGGATGGCAGGACAGCACGAACCCTGTAACCTCTTTGCATTGCAACACTCCTCTTTCCTGTACACAACCATTTAAATTTCTGACAACTAGGAACCTCACCCACCCACTCGCCTGTTCTCTGGGTTGAGCCCTGGTTCCAGACTGCTCACATCCCTGCTACAGCCGACTTGGCTTGCACTGATAGCAGTCTCTTTTTATTCCACTGTGTACATTCCACTGTGCACAAGTTGCATTCTTTCACACCTCCTTCACTTGGAAAGTCCTTGTGGCCAACCTCAAAACACTGCCTTATGTTAGGTCGGGACCTCTCCAGAATGCAATGAGTTCAAACGGAGCACTTCACCACCGTCACACTGAAGTACTTCTTTATGACGAAAACACAATTGCTCCCTTTAATCTTTTTTCCACCTTCTAGATATGGGCATGGCAACGTCTGAACAGTGCTTTAGGCCTTGTCGCCCTTTCACCAGTGTGCACACTTCTTCCACTAATCACAAAACAACCATGCTCCCCGTTGCTACGTGGGGACGTCGCACATCGCACCCATCTCGCGAAGCAACACCACGCCGAAAATGCGAGACGAACGTGACCTCGTTTGCCCATGAGCAGGCTGCCACTTCCTCATCCAAAAACGTTGCCGATGCAATTGCCCAAGACACCGTTCATGCCTTCACCTCATGAGTTTTTTCCTTCCGTGGCAGATCCAGATGTTCCGGACCCTGCTCATAGGCATGGCTGAGGACTTGGCACACCCATCTGCCTACCTTCACAGGGGGGCAACGATTGGGGAAGGACACCCCTGTCATCTGGCTCCACTGCCAGAAACAACAGGGCTCAGCTGGCATTTTTCCCCCAAGCTGTTTCGACCTCTCCACGAAGGCTGCCAGGAAAGAACGGAGGGCTTTTATCGGGAACTGTGTCCATTCCGTCTCCCCCAGAGGAACCCACAGCTTTTGCGCCAATGTCACCACGGTTTGGGGGCAGCATCTGTCCCAATTTTCTGCACGGAACCAAGGTGGAAACGCGAACACACGAAGGACCAATCACGTGCAAAACGGCGATGCAAATTGCCGTTGTATTGCCCTTGGTTGCATCGACTGCAGTCCTGGTATCCACTGTGTACAAGGTCTCCGTGCACAAACTGTATACTTCCACCACTTTTCCACTGGGAAAAAGTTCGTGTGGGCGACCCTGGACACTGCCTTGTGTTAGGTCGGCTTCTCTCCAGTACGCAAAATTTTTCCATTTCGTCACATTGAAGCCCTTCTTCCTGACGAACACTCGAGCCCTCTCTAATTTTCCACCTTCTACCTTCGCTAACCCATTTAGGGAAAATTCCAGTGGGTCGCCGTTTCACCAGTGTGCACAAATCCATCACTCCTCACAACTTCACCACACTTCCTGCTGCCACATGGGGACGGTGTAGCCCACTCGCGCCAACAGAACCAACATCATGCAGGTAGTGGGGGATGAAAGTGTTCTTGTTTGCCCATGAGCTGGCTGCCACCACCTCGCCCAAGGGCATCCCCGAAGCAAAAAGCCCTGATGACCTGGCAAATCCGTCTTCCCACCTTCATGGCCGATAGCGGTAGAGGCAGGACATCCCCTGTCTGCTGATCCCATTGTTGAAACAACGGAGCTCGGGATGGAAACTTTCCTCAAGGCGGCTTAGTTCTTTCCAGATAGTACCGGAGGGCCCTGACCGGGAACTGTGTCCATTCCGTTCCCTCTGGACTTACCACTGGTTTCAACGCTTTAATCAACAACGACTTATGCGGAGCATCCGTCCGTTGATTCTTTGCACGGAACTCAGATGGAAAAGCTATTCGGGCAGAGAACCAAACTTGTGCAAAACAAATGCTGCCCCTGTCTCTCATTAAAGCCGCTAATTCGCTCTGTCGAGCTGCCGTCGTCAATGCCACCAAAAAGAGTGTCTAGGGGGTAAGCAATAACAGACGCGGAGCACAACGGCTCATAGGGGCCTTCTCTGAACATGACTGCACAAGAGGCGGATTTCACTTTGGGAACAGCTGCTTCAGGCCTAGACACGACAGCACAGAGTTGATGGCCGACCTGTAGCCCTTTATTGCACTGGGAGTCAATCCTTTCGAGAACCAAACCAAACCAAATCGACTCCATTCCTAACACCGCGTGTGTAAAGGGCGGACTTCACTGCCGAAAGAAGTTTTCAGTTCACATCTCCACGTGGAGCAAAATCCAAGATCAGCCCACGTGGTGCACAGATGTATGAAGCGTAAACGTCCCACCAGAACTACCTTGCGTGTACAAGTCCCCCTGCGTTGTCTGGACGCCAATCAAGAAATGACCAAACCATTCGCCGTCGCGAAGCCTACAATGACAAACTTCCTAGTGTCACAAATGCCCCGTGAACCGTTGCACATTGATTCATCGCAAAACTGCGCAATCCCCTCGAAAGACGAGGTGTCCTGATGGCCAACGCCAGTGCGTGTTCCCAACTTAGCGCACCCGCTCAGTGAAAACACTTGATCACTTCAACCACCGAACCGTGTCAGCCAGACTTTCCTTCCCTAGAGAAAGTACCGTGTTTGTCACACACAAACACCAACTGGGGCACCAATTCGCACATTTCACCATGCGAATGCAAGATGCTTGCATCCCGAAAGAAACCATGCTGCTCCTGCTGCAGACTCGAGACCAAGACCAAAAATAAGTCTCGCCCGGTTGGATGAGCGCCGCCAATACAAAACGTGACCGAACCAAACCAGACCTGTCAAAGACCGTCTCCCGGTTTCCACAAAGCTGGGTTCCCCGTGCGGAGCTTGCTCCAAGGACCACATCGATCCGAAGACCGTTGCCCGATGTCCGAGCGCCCGCCGTTCCCCAGAGGGGAGGTCCCCACCCCTGACTGGAGATCCACGAAGGGAGATCCCGCGACGCATGGTCTGTCATGCACTCTAGACTAACGAATCAGAACGTTGAAAGAAAACGGATGGGTTTAATGAAATCCCCACCAAATCATGGGATGTGGGAGCCATCCCTAAACTGATCCAAATGTGCAGCGCCCCCCCCCCCCCAGAAGGACCACGACCAAACTCGTGTCCCAAGCTTTTCCACATCTATGGGGTGCGAGCCCCTTCAGGAAAAACATAATCCCCTTCAAAGTTCCCGTGTCAGCTCACAGAAGAAGGGATCCAAGCGAGGAGGGGAGAGGGGCGATAGGTTGTATCACTCAAGACTGGCCACCCTCCCACTGTTATCTTGCCCAACGGACAACCAACACCCCCAAGCCACTTCACGGCCAACGAGGAGAGGCGGGATGGCACCGAGTGGACGAGCAACCAACAACGGCGAAGAACTAGCAACCATCAACGGTGATTACTGACCCACAAAGAGCCGCGACCTGATGCACCTGGGTGCTTGCCAAACCCTGCAGATGCCCTCCCCGTTTGCAGCAAGCAGATCGGAGCAAACTATGCTCCCCCAACACTCCAGGAAGCCCCCGGAAGGGAAGGGGGGTCTAGCAGGCCATGGCCGAAGGAAAATCTTCAAAACATTCAAGTCGTCGATACCTTTCTTGTCCTTCCACTGAACCACGAGCACGGCCACCATGCTCTCACCAGCACACCAAAAATGCCAACTTCACGCACAGAAAACGGAGGAATCCACATACGCACACACATCAGCGCACATTGGTATGGCCAGCCCGCCTCCCGATGCCCGACGGGGCGGTGGGAATTGCCTGGCTCGAAATGCTGCTGAACAGAAACGGAGTGCGAAGAGCTAAAACGCCACGAAGCAGGGACGCAAATTCAAAAGAGGCCTTCGAAACCTCCTGAACAAAAACTTGCGAAGCATGCCCACAAAGAGCACCCTGACGACCTCACAACTTAGGCACGGCCTCATCGGACTAACCTTCCTGTCCGATCAATCGCCGATCACCAATCGCAACAAATCGCTGGCAATGAGCGATGCGATGCGCTGCGATGCGATGCCACGCAATGCGCCCCTCCATGGGTTGTAACAAGCGCATCAACACGCCCCTCGGGGCGATGAGGTACTGCCTCGGCACCGCTCGGGGTTTGGGGGCCCCGAACGAGGTCTGTTTCACCTCCCTGTGAAAACACATTAGTAGCTGAATCTCGGTTTCCCTCTCTATCACGATCCGAGATTTTCCAGGGACTCACTTTGTCCTCAGAGTTGCTTTTCGCCATCTCAGTTCCACCTGCAGAATTCTGCCCCACACAGACAGTCTCGGTTCCTCCTGGCCGACGGCTGTGCAGCCACAGACCCCGTGCCAACAGTCCTCCTTACATACCTGCCAACCACCTGTTGACGATGAGTCACTGTCTTGTCCCGGGTACGGCTATTGTCATCGCCTGCCGGACAATTAGCACCACTCGGACCTCGTGGCGGTCGCCACGGCCCGAGCGAGGGTCAATTTCCCCTTGCGAGAAAACAAATAGCAGCAAAATCTCGTTCGTTGCGGGTTCACCACTACGAGATGAGGAGCTTGTATTGCGATTCGGTTGGTTCCCACTAGCCACCATGCCCCCACAGACAGCTCCGATCTAGCCACGACCATCTGCTGCTGTGCTGCCACAGGCCCTGTGCTGACAACCTCAATTTCACTCCATCCAATCTTCCATCCCAGGCCAATCTGCAACCCCACAACACAACCAATGCACTTCCTAAACCTTTAGAACACTCACAAGACTGACGAACTGTCATCGACCACTCCATGCAAACATAAACACAGCAAACGATGCTAGAGTGAAAGCACCCAAGTGAAGCGCCAATGGCATGCAAAGGATTTAACAAAAAGAAAAACATTCACCAAATCAATCCACTGAAAAGAAATTGACATAAATTCCATGATTTGGAAACAATATTAAAAACACAAATAGGCTGCTACGAAAACCATAACAGCCACGAACTTTGTCTGTATTCCTACGGAAACAGATCATCAAGTTTCCATCTAGCAGTCATTCTACAGCATTTTGAAAAACGCACGAAACCGAGGCCGTAACTCACGTAGCGCACGAGACGCCATTTTTCAAAACTTGTAAAACTGCGAATACCCACCTTTAAAGCTGTCTAGTTAGCCTACAGTTAGGACAAATGACTCTCTGTTACCCATGCTGGGCCAGTAGTACATGTGTGCTGTTTCCTGAAAAGTAAAAACCGCCACCCAAACTAGAAGTTTAAAGGTCAAAACCATATTGATGTCGACGAGGCTACAAGCACCTGAGAAGCGTAGCTTTGGCCGCTACAATTTGGTGGCAGTGGTGGGATGAACAGGTGCTGTTCCTTCAAGCGTTTCCTCCCTGCCATGCTACTACAGTTGAACAATTCTTCAATCTGTTAACCGCAACTTGGACGAAAGTTGCAAGAAAAAGATGTCCGTGACTCTGTCAAAATAGTTACCCAGAAAGACGCCTGCATTGCCGCTATAAATCAAGGCCCAACCTGCCCCAGTAACAAAGCCGTTCCTGGAGCCAGATGACTGGAACTGCAGCTTCACCGAGTGGACGCCTGCCCTGCCGAGATGCCCGCATCAACTGCCAGTATCAACCCGTAACCAGTGAGGAGAAGCCGGCCAAGATTTGACGCGGTGCTCCCGCACTGACGACTGTGCCCTTGGATACTCCAACCATCGCCGCAGTATATTGTGATCCAGACACGTTCTAGTGCAACGCCAGTGGAATAGTGTGTCTTCAATCGACGGTGGGACGATTGACCGAAAGTGGATGACAGACCGCACAGCGATTGTGCAAACAGGGTAAGTGTGCATAGGATATGCTTTGGCCTGCCAAGCCTAGTGTTGTAGTTAGAAGCATTTTATGTATTTTAATTATTTATACACCAAAGCTAGGGGTCGTTGAAAAGTGTATCTATTGCTAAAGCTTACTGGATTAGGATGAGAAACGTTTAAATTCGTGCTCAGTTTTAACTTAAAGTTTGAATTAATTTTGCGGCTGCATTTTAATTCCGTAATTCATTTATACAAGCTGTATTTTTGAACTAAACGTTAAAATTTCCAAAATGGCTACTTTTGACGAAATAGTTGAAGGTTTGAAAAACAAGGACCTCAAGAAGGCCTGTTTAGACCTAGGTTTAAAGAAGGCCTGTTTAGACCTAGGTTTAGCAGTGAGTCTAAACAAACATCACTTAAAAATTTACGTGAGGCAGTTGACGATAAAGTTTCCTTAACTGAACTTGACGACACTCTAGAGAGTGCCATAGAACGTAGAAACTAAGCCGTACAAACTAAGAAACAACTTGCATTAAAAGAAAATGAACTTTTCTTAAAAACCGAAGAATTAAAGTAAGAAGCTTTAAAGGTTGCTGACGCAGATAAATGTAGAGCACATGAGCTTGCATTAGCTGACCAAGAGGCACAAATATGTGACCGTGACGCTCAATTAAAGGAGCGGGAAGAGCAAATTAGAGAACGCTCTAGCGCTCAAGAGCTACAAAAGCTCGATAAGCAGAGTGAACTACCTAGGCTAAATGCTGCTACTCTTAATGTTAATTCTGGCCACTCCAGTGGTACAGTAACCCCCTCCTCACCGAAAAATCCAGTGAGTAAGCCAGGCAAAATTGCCGATGTTGTGCGTTTAGTGAACAAATGGACGCCCAACTCGGAGATTAACAGTTTTTTGAAAATATTTGAAAGAACGATGTTAACGCAGAAAATTCCCAAAGAGGAATGGGTAGTAGGTCTCCAACCCCTCTTAGGAGAAGTTTTAATTGTTTTAATTAAAGTGTGTGATCAGCTCCCGGACGCTGATATTCATGATTATGAGCTTGTTAAGACTAAACTTCTTGACAGGTTTGTGCCAACTAAAAAGTCGGTGCAAACCCAGTTTCGTTCCCTTGAAAAATCGCCTGAACAATTGTATCACGATTATGCGTTTGAACTGGAAACCTTGTTTTCCCGTTGGGTCTCACAAGGTAAACAAAAGCTATGACCAACTTGTGAATTTAATTCTCCTCGAACAATTCACGAAAGCCTGCCCAATTGCATTATGCAAATGGCTTCCCGACCAGATCAAGACCGGCACGTTAGCCGAGGCAGCCAAACTCTGTGACGAGTTTACAACTCGCAATAAACAGATTGCAGTTGACGTTTTTTTTTGAAAACGAGCAAGACACAACCTAGTGTCCAGCCATCTAGTAACACTTCTAAAGCATCATCTAGTAACCGGGGTGGTAACAGGAGTTATCAGACTGCAGCTAAACCGGTTGGTACTGCAGAGCCCTTACCGGACTCCACTATAGGGGACTCCGCCAGTACTGATAATGACAGTGTAAAATCTAACCCTAGTAAACCTAACGGTAGATCGTGCTACGAGTGCGGATCATTTTTGCACCTGCGCAATAGATGCCCCGAACTTAACCAAAAAGCCCTGGAGCAAGCTTACGCATGTTTCCTTGTAGGGGAAAATGCCAGGGAAATTTTGTAGTCTAGTACCTTACATAGTTTCGTCGGACAACGTAAAATTAAAATTCTTTGCGATTCCAGCAGTCGTGTAAATATTGTTAGCTCTAAACTGTTCAAGAATTGGCCTCGCTTAATACAAACAGTCCGTTGTCAGACTATTCTAAAAAGTGAAGTGGTTATGTTACCTCAGGTTAACCTATTTTTAAAATTAACTGACGGTACGGTGTTAAAAACAGTAGCTTGTGTGTCATCGGCAGTCGAATCAATTTTCGAAATTGTGCTGGGTGTGAACGGAATTAACGCATTAAACTTAAATTTAACTTTAACTTAAACTTAAATTTTGCGCGAGCCCAAAATGAATCATAAGCCACGTAAACCTGCCGCTCGTGTGGCAACGCCCCCAACGAGGTCCGATAAGGCAGACAATGGCACGAGCCAACCAAAGAAACGTTTACGCAAACGTAAACAGACTCAGGCCCGTACAGACGGGAATGAGCACAAGACCCCAGCGGGACTGGTCAAGCCAAAACCGGCCCACGTCCCCACAGACTCGATGACGCCGGCGATCCAGCCTATCGTCGTTCCACCTCTTCAAGAATCGCCCCCGAAGGGGAGGGACCAAAGTAGGAAAGCATCCCAGGGATGTCCGGCAAACTTGCCGTATTGGCAGAAGTTCATGTCACCTCATCCGACAAATGTTTGGAGCACCGCCTTAATAGTTGGGCCCCAGTTGTAAACAAACCTCTTAAACGTAAAATAAAACGTAGCCTTTCAGATAGTAAGGTTGACCCCAGTTTGGTCATGTCCGGAAAACAGGAATTTAGCGAAACCAGCTTCTCAAGTTGGCTCATTGCACGAAGCAAATCAAAAACCCTAACCGAAAAGTTAGTAAACACAGCTTGACTAATTTTAAATTAAACAAGAGTCCCAGTAGTGAAAACCTAAGCAGTTTTTTTTCCCTAATCCTTTTTAAAAACATAGGACCAATGTTTTAGTGTGAATTCTATGTCGGTCTAGGGTGGAAATAAATGCATTATTATGGCTCTAGTACTGGATAGAAGTTCCCAGTGAAACGAAGGTTACAGTTCTAACCTAACCAAAAGTTAAAATATAGTTTTGTCAGTTTAAGAGTATGTAAAACCTTAAATTTGGTCTCCCAACTGAACAACTAAAACTTGCATAGCTTTTTTTTCCTAACAAATAGTTTTTTTTTATGCCAACTGGTGCAGGCCACCATGTTTAACCCTAGTAGTTTGTAAATTTCATTCATGTCGAGTTTTCTACACTAAAATTCGGAAACCTAAACAATTAGTTTTCCCGTGCTAGTTTCCTTTAAATAGTGAGTTGTATACCGATACAAGCGTGACTAAACCTAAAATAGGCTACTTGTTGAAATTTTAATTTTAAAACTTCAGCGACTGTACAAACCTGGAAAGAAACCTGTCAATGCAGACACACTTAACCGGTATTTTGTTTAAACAGTAAACTTGTTCAAACACTTTTATTTTCTGTAAAATTAACTGGAAATTAAATTTTTGCCTTTAATTTTGACATTTTGGTCTGTTGGAAGCTCACCCTTAAGCAACTTCCAGTTAATCCCTGTTTTGGATTTCACACCTAAATTTTAATTGCCAATGTTTATTCTCCTTGTCATTATCAACGCCTTCCTGTGTGGAAGGATAATTACAGAGATTGTACGACACATTTAATAATATTCATTAGGAGTATTCTACGGGAATTTTAACTTGCCCCCGGTTAGTTCCTCTTTAAGTATTCTATGAAATGGCTTTCTTTAAAAATAGCTGTCTGTCTCACCTATGAGTGCAAAAGGTTAACTCTGTCGTTAAAAGGTTGCTGGGCATAAGCCATAAAACCTTCCAGTGTTATATTTTTATGTCTAAGTTGTTTGGTAACCTCAAATCATTCTAGAGGGAGTAATTTAACAGTAAATAGAGCTGGTCGTTTACGGCGCACCTATAGTATTCAATTTTCTAACAACTAACGCAGTCTAGGTTAATTGAAATGCGGCCGTTGGATTTTATCGCAGTTTACCCGGATAATAAAAAAAACTAGACTTGAGAAAAGGCTGGACAGTTAAGGACGTATTACCAGAGCAATACACGGCCTCATTTACTTGTTATAACGAAACAACAAAATTACCTTTGTAATTTCTTGCGTGTTTCTTGATTTAAATGTCTTTTGCCCCACTCTCTGAATACTTGTACGACTTTCTTCCCCAGAAGCAGCGCGGACAGTATTTAGTTAGTGGCTGCAAAAAGAGTGTTCTTAATTCTTGTACTTTTAACTTTGCATTAAATTGATTAAGCCACAAAAACGTTAGTCCCCCAAAAATATAAAACGGCGATTTTAATTTTTGCAAAACCCAGTGTAATTTTAACATGTAAACAGATCTTTGGGATAGGACTAAGTATCCCCTGGGAGGTGTATTTCCCCCTCCCCCATACTAAGTGTATTTCCTTAAAAACATTATGCATTGGTACAGTGTATTCTTGCAATTTTGATAACAGTGCTTGGCAGTTCAAGTTTTTGCATATATTGTGTGCACTAACCCATTCTGTTTTAGCTTCAACTGTGGAGTTCAACAATAACCCCAAATAGAATCTCCTTGGTGGGGAGCTGTAAAGAAGGCACGATTCTTCACTAGATTTGAGAGGCAACCTCTGCTCAAACGATCAACAAACTGAAGGTAAAATTTCGTTTACGGCAACGAACAATTTTTTTTTCCCGGCGCTGCGGTGCCGTAAAAACACCAACTTCAACCACCTGTAACCTCGTGAAAAATGAACCGAGTCGTCTCATCTGTAAAGCTCTTAATGGCCACGAACTTTGTCTGTATTCCTACGGAAACAGATCATCAAATTTCAATCTAGAAGTCATTCTACAGCATTTTGAAAAACGCACGAAACCGAAGCCGTAACTCACGTAGCAAACGAGACGCCATTTTTCAAAAATTGTATTTACTCTTTATTTTTTTCACTTAGGCATAAAGCCAAAGACAATAGTTTAGTGTTTGATAGGAGGGGCTTCCTGTACGCAGGTACTTAACCTCAGTTTGATGTACAGACACACTTTGTTTTGATATTTCTTAAGTTTATTTACGGTGACGATCATGAATGTATTTGAGAAATGTCCAACATCCAAAGATCCAATTTTGCGGCTGCAAATATTGTCTAAACTATATAAACATGCGTTTTAGCATTAGCTGGTAACTTTAAAACTTTTATTTTAACTTGGTTGTTTCTTGTAAATCCGACGTGGCTACCCAATTCCTAAAGTAAAACCTAGCTTCCTTCGTTTAAAACTGAGCAAACACTTCGCCCCCCCCCCCCCCCACCTTCAATAGTCGCGATACAAAATATCGTGGTTTAATAATGTATGTAGGCATATTCTCACATTGTTTATGAGTTCTAAACTCACTGCACTTCCATGCCAGGTTTCTAATTGTTTCACAAGTCATTAAAAATTCCTTTGTTGAACCCACTCCGTTTATACCCAAACAGTAAAAACACAGAGACGCCCAGCTACCCTGCCCGTCCGCGCTGTCATGGCCGACTTCCGGTAGTGACAGCTAGGCCGGTTTGGGTCAGTTTCTCCTCCTCCCAGAGTTACCTCTCTACCCTGCTCTACCCCCCCACCCCCGGTCGCTCTCCTACAGGTCCGCACTAACCCTCTACCTGACTGCCAGGCAGCTGGTGTAAAACCAACCCTGAGACCTGCATCCCCAGCACACGCTCAACAGATCTCAAAGCCAGAGGTAGTTACGCCAGTCGGTATAGGAGATGTCCCGTCCGATTGTTGCCATGCCGGGCAAAGGTAGTGGTTCGTATTAGACTAGTGTTAGTTTAGAAAATTTAATTTTGGATACCCCATTCGAAATTTTAGTTTTAAACTTAACCTAACCTTAACTTTGAGAATTATGGGTGGAGACGCCATAGTCGGCATTCTTGATCCCCCTCCCCCATAACGTCAGGGTTCACGGTCCCTTACTAAAAACCAGCTTTATTTCCCGTGTTTATTATGAACTTAATCTAAACACTAAATCTGAGGAGATGACTTATTTGCTGAAGCCGCGTACTTCAATGGTGGATACCCAAATAATATGGATCTAACAGATTTGAAAACTTGAACTTAAGTAGCACTTAAGTAACATAGTTTTGACTATTTTTGTGTAATTCCCGCGGTTTGCACTAAATAGAGATTATTGCATGTAATTCCGGCGGTTTGCATGTAGTAACGGGTTCCCGAGGTCCCAACCACATTTTCTAATCGAAATTGTAATTTTACTCTTCATCTTGTAATGTGAAGTTTGAGTTGAATTTAATGTAAATTCTTGTTGATTTTCCCTGCTGTAAAAATCGCCGTGCTTTTAATTTAAAGCTTTTCTTTTTGTGAAAACTAGTTGATACTAAATGTAATTGTTTATATTTTGTTTGCCTTTTAATAAACCAAGAGTTTATAAAACGCCCGTTTATCTGCTAGTAAGATTAATTGTAGAAGTTGTAGTATTTAAGAAACCCACTTAATATTTAACTTAGGGCTGCAATTAACGTTTCCCACCTGGTGGCAGCGAATACCCCCCTTTAAAGCTATCTAGTTAGCCTACAGTTAGGACAAAGGACTCTGATACCCATGCTGGGCTAGTAGTACATGTGTGCTGTTTCCTGAAAAGTAAAAACCGCCACCCAAACTAGAAGTTTAAAGGTCAAAAGCATCTTGATGTCGACGAGGCTACAAGCACCTTGAGAATCGTAGCTTCGGCCGCTACAGCGGCCAACACAGCATCTCCAGAAGTACCCCACCGTGGCAGAAGATGGTGCTACCGCCGCCGCAAAACGACGAGCGATTGGCGACGAGCGGTGGGCGAGAAATTCTCCACCGCACCGGCCGAGGGCGCCACCGCCGCCGCAGAGCGACAAGCGATTGGCAGTGGGCGAAAAGTTCCCCACCACGCCGGTAAATGGCGCCACCACCGCCGCAAGCAATATGCAAAACCAAGCAGCATGCTGTAAAACCGGTAAAACAAAAACACGAAAAAGAAATCTTTTCACATTAAAGGAAGCAGAAAGATGTCCGCAACTTAAATGAGGGATGCAACAAAACGTAAAAACGAATTTAACTTCAGTTCGCTCACTTTCACTTCGCCGAGACCACCTAATCTCGCACACCTCAGATGCTTAGAATCCTTGGCCGTACGACATAATGAGCAGAAAGGGATGGACCTTATGAACATTCAAGGCCCAGCCTTTCCAAGGGTTTTACACCTAGCCAACAAAAGCCTCCGCAGTTGCCTTGATGATCAGTGGGCCTTGCAAGAACGATCGGAAAAATCAGTGGTGCAGCCCTGCGAATACGGGAGGCTGCAACGCCGCTCAAATTTGAATCCACTAAATGTCCAGGTTGAAGAAAATGTAAGAAAAAGTCCGGAAAATCCTAAAGCCTGAAGAAGACGGCAGTGATCGTCGAAAATTAGCGAGATTAGGTGGTCTCGGAGAAGTGAAAGTGAGCGAACTGAAGTTAAATTCGTTTTTACGTTTTGTTGAATTTGGAGTTTCACAGTATAATGTTCCATAACGACGTTTTTAGATGAGGGATGCATTTCCAAGGAACTACAACAGCAACAATGTTCTAAGGGATCGTGCAACAACTAGGCCTAACGCAAACAGGAAAATTTTGGCTCACGGAATAATGCATAAGCAGACGGATCCCGGCCCCACGCACACAGGTTAGAAACGTACACTTCTTACCCTGTCTTCATTAAAAACCAAGCACAAAGGGTAATCACGTTGAAAAAGACAGGCCCAAAACCAAACCTGAATTCACCAAATTCCTTTGTTATTCGGGAACAAAAACTGGATAATCGCAAGCGTTCAAAAAAAAAAATTGCACAGACAAACACAACCTCTCTTGTCTGTACCCGAAACAAAAGTGACGTTTGGAGGCTGGAGCTGTATTGTTGGGAGCAGTGATTGTTGCGCTCCAGGAGGCAGTAAGGCTAACCTCATTGCATTGAAAGTGTTGCAAATGTTTTTAAACGTTATGGGGTTTAAAAAATTCGGGTAGGAAAAGCAAATCGAAACGATTTTAGCACATACTAGAGGTCAGTATTTTACAGATAGTAAGAATCTATTGTAATATAAATTTTGAACAAGACCACTGGCACATTGGCGCCAGTAGGCCTTTATTTTGTAGTGGGATGGTGTAATGAATTTATATCTGCATTCTACTGTATTGCGTATTACTATTCTATGGGTTATGAGTTATTTATGACCTTGTTATTATTATGATTTATGACCTTATTATTATGACTTTATTAAAGACCATGTCATATTCAAGTTATTAATAACAGTAAGAGAATACCTAAACTGCCTTAGATCCACATCCTACCCTTATTTTATTTTATTCCTTACACCTCAGTTAAGCCTGTATTTTGGCCATACCTAGTAGGATGTAGGCTAGTAAGCAGCTTGAGGTTTTTCCAGACTGTGATGCTGTACTCAAAAGTCACATGCTTTAAGGAAAGCATGTGACTTACCAGTAGGCAAGAGGGAAAGCAACTCATGCCATTGTATTCCTGTTAGCACATAAAGCTTTGGATCATTAACTAAGGGGCTCATTCTTGTTGATACCAGTGGTGCTAGGCTCTGTAGCAGTGATCCTTGGAATACCTGAGTGCAGTCTGTGTTCTTCTTGGCATCTGTAATCCATTCCTTAACTCAGCTAATGCTGTACGGTTTTCTACTTCGAATCACTAAATTCATTTTAACTTATGTCAGAAATGTTTCTGAAACGATCAGCAGAATCCTGAATAAACACAATTTTCAATGCTACTCCAGAACTTCAGCCAACCTTAAGAAAAAGCTACGAGCCAGCCGCAAAGAAGTAAATGAAGCAACACAATCCATGGAGGAATCCATTGAACACCTGGCAGACCAGGAGACTGCGGCACCACATGTTAGAATATGTAGCGGCGCTTACAGGGTCTTGAGGTGCCTACTGTCTATAGCACCGACATCTGGCGTACTTGTGGTTATTTTAGAGGAGATCATAAGTGGCGGTTTTTACTTTCGCGGAAAAACAGCATAGCGTGTCTACTGCACGGTTAGGAGAAAAGCGTCAACGTCTTAACTAATCTTTTATGACCTATCTAATCATGGTTCACTGCCACCACGATGGGATTAAGTTTAAAATGCCTACATTGGAGTTAGAATAAAAATGATTTGTAATTATTTAACCCTTGCAAATTAAATCGGACACGGAAGTCAAACTGTCTTCCGACTCCGACAACTTTCTTTTATGATTTAATAAAACATGACAAGTTATCTTTACAACACTGAGTAACTAGTTGGTTAAAAAAAAAAACTATAGCTTTGAATTAAAAGCAATCGATTTACAGAAAATCGTCAAAGAACAGAATTGTGTTCACATTACATAATTTTGACTAGAAAAAGTCGGGGTGAGTTATCGCAACTCTCTAAATTACATGACCCTTGCAGAATGTAAAATAGTCTTTGAAAGACTTTAGCAACCCTTGCACTAAAATCAGTCAATCATCACACTGAATCTAGGTTAGCATTAAATGGAAACTACCATTTGAAAGACCCTTGCTTCAAAGATAATACATGCTAGATCTCGGTGATCTTTTGATTATTTATTGAACCTGTGTTCATAATAAACAAGAAAACGAATAAAGCCGGTGTTTTAGGAAGGGGACCTTAAACCCTTAAATTATGGGTGCCCTAGACCAGAAATGCCGATGGCGTTTTGGCTACCCATAAGTTCACTCAAAGACAGAAGTTAAGTTCAAATTTTAGGACTAATAATTTAGAAATATGGTTCCAAAATAAAAATTCACTAAGCTAAACCAGTTACCCGGCATGGCAACCTTCGGACTGGACATCTCTGCCCCGACCGCCGTAGTGACCTCTAGCCTTTGAGTCTTCAGCTATGCTAACGAAATTCTCATGGGGCTGGGGTTTTATACCTGCTGCTTGGCAGCCAGGTAGAGGGTTAGCGCGGCCCTGTAGGAGAGCGACGGAGGGGGGGGGGGTAGAGAGTTGACTCTTGGAGGAGGAGAGTAGAGCATGACGAATGGATCAAGAACGAGTTGGAAAGATCGGGAATGTACGTGAAGAAAGAAGGAGATCAGGGAAATGGGCCAATGATTAACTTAAAGTTTGGATTTGAAAGACTTAAGAAGGAAGGCCACATATCTAAAGAAGAGATGCTAAAACTTTGTCCGAAGATTCCCCAAAAACTGCCTTCAGTCTTCGCACAAATAAAGACCCATAAAGAAGGAGCCCCATTGAGAGTCATTACGTCAGCAAAAGGGGGAATGGTCCAAGAGTTGGATTGGGAGGTAGCAAAACGACTTAAGAAGTATGTGCAAGGTGAAAGTAGGTTGAAAAAGACAGAGGAGCTACTCGAAGTGGTGAAGGAAGTAAAATTGGATCAAGATGAAATACTTGTGTCGTTTGATGTGATAGGCCTATCAGGGGCGTAGCGAAGCCTTAGTAAGTAGGGGGGCGCAGGCCCAAAAAATCCGACTATGGTCTAATATTTGCCGACATCCAACGCGAATTTTTTTTTAATGCTTGAGCCCTTCGCATACTGGGAAAGCTGTTTGGCGGTGGTGGTGGTGGGGGGGGAGGCGGTATGAGCTAGGCAAGACATTGTTTCATTCTCTCCCACTAATTTTACCGTACCCACCTTAGTGGCCCATTAGAAATTTTAATTCTACGTAAATGGCCAAACGATCGCGGACGCCACATATAAACGCGCAGCATTAGGCCAGTAAATCCGTGACTTAACCCACCACAAATTGCAACACAAAGTTTCATGGTTCATCCTTACTGGAAAAAGCTTCTGTTTTCCTGTAATAAAGTAGGCTTAATTTGAATATTATAGTTAAAAAATTCATGTAACACATATATGGATATACAAAAGAAAGTGTAATGTACCTTATATTGTGAGGGCAGTTTTTTGCTGGCACCTAGTCAAAAGGATGTGCACTTTAATTTTCTGAAGGGTGCCAGGCTGTACACCTTGAGCATTAAAGATGGCGACCAAAATGGCGCCCTACTATAACTGGATTTGTTGCCATTTGGCCTATTATGCAAGAACCGTTAGTGTTACACAAAAGCAGTTTGTATATCAGTTGTTTACATTTATGGGTGAGAATGTCTTCTTTGATCAAAAAAGGGTCTACCATTATTAGGGACCGAGCTACGCCCATTTTACTAGGGGCTGGTATCACAATTACCATTGAATTTTTCGCTCATTTTCAAATTTAAACTGCTCTTGTGACGGTTAAAATTTAGATGAATGACTCCAATTAGGTTTATTCGTAAGGTGGGAATGTCGTCTTTGAATCCAGGGTAATGAAAAGGGTTTACTACTATTAGGGACCGAGTCACGCCCGTTTTACTAAGAGCTGGTAGCACAGTTACCATTCAATTTTTTGCTCATTTTCAACCTTTGAACGGTATTAAACACAGAAAGCCAAAGGCTCAACAAGAGGTAAATAAATACAGATGCAAACCTATTTACTTTGTCTTTTGGACTTATATGTCAGGCTGACTGAGTGGGGAATCGAACCCACGACCTTTGAAACTAAAGGCCGATGTCCTACCGCTGAGCCATACTGTCACATCCAAAAGGAAACTCTGCCTATGGACGTTTCTTGTTGACCTTGTCAGTATGGCTCAGTGGTAGGACTTCGCCCTTTCATGTCAAAGGTCGTGGGTTCGATTCCCTGCTCTGGCATTCTTGATTTAAGTCCAAAAGGCAACATAAATGCAAACGTATTTACGTTGCCTTTAGGCACTGGCAGGTGTAGAAGACTATCAGGTTGGGGGCGGGGGAGGGGGGGAAGGATGGGATTAAAAAAATTGGATATGGTTGTTCAGTTCAAGCATCACCCACTGCCTTAAAAATTCGCACTAGCAGCACAAAAATAGCACCGCGATTAGCACAAACATGGCTGCCACCAAGTGTCTATGTCAAATGCATACATTCAACTTTCCAGCAAGGTGTTCCGTTAATTGAAGTGACCACGGTTGGTAGGTAAAAGTTGGTGACACCAACGTTTGTTCTGATATAT
>JAHWFP010047524.1:66243-113798 GCA_023313725.1 Lithobius niger | reverse complement strand
TGAAACGAAGGGCGACGGAAATTGCTTTTATTATGCTGCATCATTAGTGCTCACTAACACACAACGCTATGCTTGGATATTTCGTTTTCTTACAGCAGTGATGCTTTTCAAAGAATGGCGTTTTATTTTTGGCCAAGAAAACACAGAAGAAACAGCCGATAATTTCCGTGTCCCTGACACTGACGAAGCAGGCAACCTAACTGAAATGGGCTTGATGGATCACATCCAAATTGCACTAAGCAACGGTCGTTGGGCTACAGGCACCCACATTTTAAGCTTGAGTTTGGCACTTCATATTCCAATTTATGTTTTTGCCCCGTTTGTGGCCAGCCACGCAATAGTATATCCTCACATCACTGACCTAAGTGAATTACAACAAGTCATGAATAATAGAAGGACTTACACAGGACATCATCTGTATTATCTGGGGTACAAAGAAGATGAAAACAAAAAACCAATCAATATCTTTTACTCCAATCAAAATCATTTTTCGGCAATTTTACCAAAAACATCAACTGCTTTCATTTTGAAGCCCAATAACACAATAAGCCGTACAAAACAATAAATTGGTTGTGGTAGTTCAGCTGGCAATATGAGTAGCCCTCGCACAGGAATGAAGTACGTCCAGCGAACGGGCGGACATACTGTTGGAGTTGCTTTACGATATTAAAGAACCAATATCCCAGAATACCCGATTAGCAGTTAAATTAATTACATTACGCAAAGGTACGAAAAAGTTTAACTGCTAAATACTAAATTACGTAAAGAAAATATATTGACAACAGATTAGGGTACAGACAATATTTCTACGTCTGAATTTGTGACATTTTAAAACAGAAAGAATCGGCCAGTAGTGTTTACATTATGCTATTAGCTGGTTTTCGACTTATGTGCAGTTAAACAGGATCAGCTTTGAGCTCTCGGATGGCAGACTTTGGAGAGATTTATCGTTGGTTTATGAACTAAAGCCTTACGAAATACGTGTACTCCCACTCTGACCATTTTCTGGATTGTTTTAGAAGTGGAATATCTGTCAGCACATTAAAGAGTTGCAACATGAAAGCTCCTCGAGCGTAGCGAGACGATGCGGAATGAGCGAGCGAAGCGAGCGACTCCGCTAGTAATCATTAAAAACTTACGGTCGGTATATATATATATATAAATATGTATATATGTACCTCTTCTCCTCTTGAAGCAGGAAGGCTAAAAATATGAGAAAGGTGTCGAAAGACAGGAAATTAATCCGGATTTCGCTTAGGCATGTTTTCGTAGTTCTAGGTAAATTTTTTTCCCCTCGAAAAAAGCGAAAAACCTCTTTGGACCATTGTTGAAACGAATTTTTCGAAGTTGATTGTTAGTTTCGGAATATCACCTCTTCCTGCTATGCGGATGGTCCACAATTGTTGCGCCACGTAAGAGGCGCGTGGTCCAGTAGTGTTGTCGGTAGGATTATGGCTGGCAATGCTAACAGCCGTCATTCAACAATGAGGCACGTGCAGCTCGCTGATGAAACGACTGTTGGAGTTGCATTTTGGATATTTCAAATACAAACTACCTATTTAGCCTTAAATTTAAATAAAAATACGTAAATCGATGAAAAGATTAATGCGAAATTAGGCATATTTAAACAAAATATACTGATAACAAAAAAGGGTGTCAGAAATATTTCAACGTTTGCATTTGTAAACCATCGACATTCGATCAATAGTGTGCTATTAGCTGGTGCTCTACTCAGCAATAGTCCAGTCTAATTGTGGTAAACACGAATAATTTCTAGTGTTACGGTTTTAGTCGGCCTATTTACCGACTAGAAGCCATAAGTCAAGAATAACCAATATTCAATATTTCACATATATTCTATCTTAAAATATATAACTCAATAAAGACGATAGTAAGTTTTCTTAAGGCCAGTATTTAATTACGTGATTGGTTTACAATCTTCCTGCTATTTATCCTAGCCAGGAATAAAATGTATATCAATAATTCATCATATTATGATAATTTCATATTCACAAATATTATTCGGGATTTTGGGCCAGGTTGGATAACTGATTCATGGAATATATATTATAGGCTACTTATTAGCTTGATATAGATAAATTCTATATTCTGTTAATATTATGATAATTGTATATAAGTCAGATCGATACTTAATTTCGGATGTTGAGGTCTGAGCATGAGCAGCAATGAGCACGTCTGGGAAGCAGCAATTCGGTCAGGAGCTGGGTCTGAATTGATTCTGTTTTGCTTTCCTCTTTTCCTTTTATACTTTTTAGGTGAATAGACATGATGTCATTTTTCACTACCTCATGTTACTATTTTTAGATTTCCTGTTACTAGTATTCCATCATCCTACTGCATGTGTTACATCAGCCACTGCATGCGTTTGCATCATCCTTCTAGAAGTTTTGCTATTGCTCATCTTGCATGACTCTGCCTGTCTGACTGACCATGAATATATTATCCAAACCTGTTTCACAATATTTCTTGCCTTATAGTGACTTGACTTGGTTCTTTTAGACTCAGTATAAAGTAAATAATAAATAAATAAGGATTTCTGTGTGCTAGAAGTTTGATTAATATGTAATATATTAATGTGATTTTGATTTATATTAATATTTATAATTGTTTATTAATTACATGATTAATTAACTAATTAATCGTTAACATTGTCCTCGACTAAACTAGGGCTTAGGTGACCCAAAATGGGTCTCCAAGCCCTGTACAACTAAACTTTATAAATCAGGCCACACCACACCATGTATTATGTGCATGCTCCCCAATTTTCAATCCTAAGATCGGGTACCGGAAAAAACCTATTATTTTTTATTGGCCTATTCTTTTTAGGTAAAACAATCTGTACCAGTTCATATGTACACAAATCCATGTTGTGAAAATTTTGAGCACACATTCGTCATAAGAATTATTTTCGATCAATTTTGAGTCACTATCTACCAGATAATTGAACCACGTCACTTAGGAAATTCACAATTTCTGTTTGGGGGGGAGGGGAGAGAATCTTCTTTGAAGAATTCTTCTCTTCCCTCCAACTTGTTTTTCCCCTCTGCCTTGTGATCTTCTCCGTTACATGATTGGAGAAGACTTGTATTTTCCTTGATTCATATTTTCCATGATTCTTTATTTTCATGATATTTCTTTCCCCAATTTCCTGCTTTTGGATGGCTTTTATGGTTCCACCTTTCTTGGCGACAGTCCTCGACCAAGTTTGAGATCCATCCTTCCTTCTGGGACCAATGACCTTTTAATATCCAGGGAAAGAAGAAAAACCACAATAAATGTACTTATTATGTTGCCTTCAGGCCACTCGCAATATTTTACTGCAATAATTTGACTATACGCAATTGTGACACGTGTTTGGTCCTGCGCTGGTCACTTTAATTTACACCTTATTTGGTTATAAAAATCAAAAGTACTATATTTTGTACTTTGCGACACGTGTTTGGTCCTACGCCGGTCACTTTTTATTTCACTTTCGTGACGCATGTTTGGTCCTATGCCGGTCACTATGAAATTTTTATACACTTATTAAAATAAAAGTACTATTTTACGTACTTTGTGACGCGTGTTTGGTCCTACGCCGGTCACTTTTTATTTCACTTTCGTGACGCATGTTTGGTCCTATGCCGGTCACTATGAAATTTGTTACCCTTATTAAAATAAAATTACTATTTTACGTACTTTGTGACACGTGTTTGGTCCTATGTTGGTCACTTTTTATATTTTTTTCTCTTATTTATTACATTCAATTGCTTTTCACTGCTCTCAATTCATGCGCCGGACAATATTTTCGGCTGCTCATTATACATCTTATTGCTCATCATAACTGCTCAGCCACTCTTTAAAAGATACTCCAAACACTAATTACTTCAATTTTAATTTTCCAATTTCATTTGTTTATTACTGATCCTTTATGATTTTTAGTTTTCCGTAATAATTTGCAAAATTTTGTTTTGCTAGTTTCTTTCATTTTGAACGATTAAATTTTGAGTATTTCAACTTCTTTATTTTCGTGAGTTTTGGTCGAGTCTTGCGCCCTTCACCTCAGTCAGTTTCCGTTTTGCTGAGAATTTTAACTTAGATTGTTTTCGCAAAAGTGAATGTTCCAGAATCTACTGTATTGTTTAGCTTCCTTTTGAATAGATGCTTGTTTACGTCTGTTTTACCCCTGGGAGATAGAGGGAAATTCGCTATGAATAGATCGAACTGGATCTTTCTAGGTCAGCGTCCGGCATGAACGTATGCCTTTTGTATATGGGTATTAGGGAATTATACAACCCGGACTGTGGGAGGAGTAGTTAGGGAAGAAACTTCGAGATGCTGAATTATTTTCGTGGAAGGGTTAAGGAACCCACTACGTCAATCGTGACCTTTTCTCTGATTGGTTGTTGTCAAGGACAGGAAAGGCCCTTTATAACCTGCGAACCCTCTATTTTAATCATTCTGCTGAGAAAAAATTTCTTGACTTGTTTTTCGTTTTGTGCCCCACTGTTGATCACCCATAATGTCAGACCGCAACATTTCCAACAACGCGCTCGACCGACTTTGTTGCAGTGCGGCAAGTATCTTAGAACCTGTACATTGTGAACTAGCCGCTATTATTAACTTGTCACTTCATTTCTATTCGTGTTGCCGTTCCCTCGTCCCTGTGCAATGTCCGCACATCGAGTATGGACGATGTCCATCAACTTTTTCGTATCCCGGCGAGGATATAATCTCATACCTATGGCGGAATGTTTTCCAACAGGCATTATTGCATTCGGCTCGTTACGGAATTCTACAACAGGCAGCCCCACTTATCGAAAGCGTAGAAGAACGTGCCGATCGCTTCTTTGGGCACTTTTTCCGCTGTTCGCCGGCCAATGGAATGTTTTGCGAACATTCAAGACCTTTCTGTTACCTCCCCTTCGCTGCTCCTGGGGAGGAGTTCATTTACTTCCACGCTCGCGCCATACTTGCTGAGGCTAGCTGCGGGTACTTTATTTCTCACCCGGCCGGACTACACCGTGTGCAGCCTATAGACACACTTCATGGAGTCTCAGATGCCACCCCAGACCGAATGCCTGCCCTAATCCCGATTCCTCGTGCGCTAGCTGTTGCTGCTGTTCATGTGCCCCAGCATGATGCTATGGAATACGGCCCCTTGGAAATTGTTCCGGACAGTCCAGCATCCCCGGATCCTCCCGCACCCGAGGATGACTCCCATTATTTATATTGAAGTACGCAAGTAAATATTTGCTGAGATTATCAATGAAATCATAACTTTAGCTGGTTTCCCGAACTTTTAATGCAAAATTCAGGTTATTCGTTATGTACGGTTTGTTCGTTACTTGGAGAAAATCTATGGCTACTTGCCAAGATTGATCCAAGAAATTTAATTTAAATTACTGCAACCTATTTATTCCAAAAAAATTTGTTCGATTAATCTAATTTTCTCTAGTTGCCGTCTGTACTTACTATACATGTCCTAAAAGAAATATCAGAATATCGTAACATTACAATAATAAATTTATGTCGGAATTTTGTACTTTTAACATAATATTTCACACGGAAAAATAACGATACTTTTACTGATTTTTCTTACTTGATTAATTCGGCTAATTCACAACTAGTAAAGCGAATTTTAGCCTTAAGATTCTTTTGTCCCTGAAGTCCTATAATTCAATGTCTAGGAGATTTCATTCCATGCTTTTGAACATATTTCAGGGTAGCCTACGTTAATTCCATGATCCGAAAATTGTCTAACATGTAATTGTATTAGTAGGTTATATGTTTTCTTTACCTAAAGTAATAACACCAAGTAAATTTTAATAAATGCAAAACGTATTTTGGTAAAATATCTTAAATATTTATACGCATACTTGAGAATAATCTCCTACTGCTTGCAACAGCAGCGTAAATTTTCAATGCTGTAATAACTTTTAATTTATAACACTAGTTTACTGTTTGCGTGAACTGTATGCTTCTTATTTCAGCTAAAATAGTTCAGAATAATTTCCTAAGTTCTGGAAGTAACGAAAATATTTGTTATTTTCAGGTTCTGCTGTGATTGTCCCACCGGAGGAAGAATTTCTCTTCATTACTATGTATTAGTTTTTGGCCCTGATAAAAAAAAATATCATCATATTAGCCTAATTAAATTTAAAAAAACCAATTTTTTTCCCGATTCATGTCACTTTTACAATTTGTTTATCGCAAAGGTTTGAGATTGTACCCGACTTGTAATTTTTATATATCCGTGTTGGGAATTGCGCTACACTTTTAGCGTCTTAACGCAATTCTCGTCATGGCTTTTGAGAGTTACCGTACCATTTGAAATTGGAAATCGGTAGTTCTACCGATAGGCTATGCTCGTTATGAGACATCAGTTGTTTATCAATGATTTGTTTATTTCTACGTGTCAATCATAAGCCAGGAATAGTAAATTTCGCTTTCGATTAATTCTTACCAATTGTTTATTTAGTTATCCAACTTGAATTTGTGATTTCGATTTTATACGCTATTTTAATTTCTTTGAAATGCATTTTGTGTTTACGATCTTTGTTTGTTTTGGTTCTGAACTGGCATAATTTATTCAATGAAAGTGAAAGCGATGATGTCAGAGTTTTCCTGTCTCATGATTGGCTTGCTAGCTTGGCCACGTGTTGATGACGTATGCATCTACGGGGTTCGCAACCACACCACATGGGTGAAAATTTACCAGTTCCAGACGCCATCTTGGCTTTTTGAAACGTCGTTACGAGTCTCCGGCATTTGCTTCAATTATGTACCTTAATATTTGTTTAAAACCGTAAGTTTCTTGTCGAATATGCTTTATAAGAGTCTAAAGTACCCTCGTGGTATATTTGTTTAAAGTTTTAACTTGATTTATTTCGCTTAAGCGTGATCGACGCGAATCGCCGATCGACTGACTCGTAAGAAAAATTGATTTAATGCTTATATACTTTGAATTTATTTGTAAACATGTTAATAATATTTAACCGGAATCTAGTCCGAGCATTTTAACCAATTTATTTAAATTTTCTATCGATTATTTTGGCTTAGAAAAGCAAAACCACGTTGCGTGTAGTTGTACTGCCTTTCTCCCATGTCAACGGCCCATAGGCGAAACAAATGCTATAGGCTACTATTTTATGTACTCATTGTCAACCTTCGCCTCATCCAATTGACGTCTAATTCTAATTTCTGGTGTTGATTTTGATGAACGGGTATTATATGAATGTGTGGCGCCCCTCTGGCGCTGGAAATTTAATTCAAAATCTAGTTTTTTATGCCTATCTTGCAAAAATCCTGCCGAACGAAGTTCGGGACCCGTTTTAATTTTAGCTGGTTGTTGGTTTGTTGTATCGTCTGCATAGGATGGAGCGAAGTTTGGCACACAAATTTCAGACACATGGTCTGTTGGATCCAATAATAACTCTGAAATATATTCTTTTAATTTCAATTCATTCGCCGACAATTCTCCACGTATTCAGCAACTTCTAAATCTGAAGCTCCGGTAAAAGGCATAGTTAGGTTATTTTGCCGAAGAAACCAAGGACGAAGATGATTTATATGACATCGAATAATTTTCGTTGGATCTAGGAAATAGACTACTCGCACGATTTCATCGTTTATAAAGTCCATTATTCTGTAAGGACCTGTGTAAGCACTTTGCAGTTTCGGCGAAATTTGCCTTATTAAAACAAAATTTTTCAAAAGCACAAAATCGTCCACAAGAAATTTATACGGACGTGCAGTTTTATCGTAAAATTTCTGTTGCTTGACCACTGATCTCCAACTGTGTTCGCGTGCGATTTCGAACGCCGTGCGTAGTCTAGATTCCAATCGAACGACAGTATTGTCTGCATCGTAGCAAATTTGAGGGGGTTCAAATGCCAATGAACTGGGTAGCCTAAATTCATAACTATGATGAATAAAATGACTACTTAATAGGGTAGATGAATTTGGCAATGCATTTAGCGACATCGTAACCATGGGTAAAAATCTACACCAATCGTTTTCGCATCGTGATGATATTTTGCGTAAAACTGTTTCAACGCATTTATTGGCTGCTTCAACTTTACCGCCAACCCACGCAGTGTTAGGCGTGAAATTTATTTGTTTTATATGAAATAAATTTGCCAATTTTGCCATAATTGTATTAACAAATTCACTACCAAAATCTGAAGAAATAATTACTGGCGCCCCAAAGCGTGAGATTAGCCTAGTGAATAGCTTATGGGCAATTGTTTCGGCCTTCTTATTAGGTAAGGCTACGGCAATAATGTATCTGGAAAAATTATCCACACAAGTTAGAATCCAAGAATTTCCGAAATCGCTAGTATGGAGGGGACCTATCAAATCCAAACTCCAGGAAATTCCAGGCCTTTGTACTGGTTTAAAAGCCCTGAGACGAGCTTTAAAAGGTTTATTTGGTCTGTTGTATTCCTGACACACTGGACAAGAGTTAACGTAATTCTCTACGTCCTTAGCCATGGTAGGCCAAAAGCAATAAAGCTGTATTAAATCCAAAGTCCTTTGTCGGCCATGATGCCCGGCCGCTGTTGTTGAATGGTATTCCCTTATGCAAAAATGTACCAGGGTCCTTGGAACACTCATTTGTGGTATGCTTTCCATACGACCTTGTTCTGGCTTGGCTAGCCGTATTCTATATAGAATCTTATCATAGTCCTTAAAATAAATATTTCTACTATTAGGGATGCGTCAAGTAAATCTTCAGAACACTGATCTTTAAGACGATCTAGAATAGGACCAAAATAGCTATCAGCTTTCTGTTCCGCCGCTAGGTGTGCCCGTGTCCACTCTGGGTACTGGCACCCTAGCACACAAATGAGAACCTCAACTCTTGAAAGTGCATCCGAAACCGCGAGTGATTTACCCGGTTTATGACGAACAATGAAGTCGTACTCCCTTAACTGCAATAGTATTCTCTCTAGCTTCGGGGGTAAGCTAGAGGCACAATATAAATAGCACACTGTGAGGTTATCGCATGTCAGGAAAAACGTTTTACCTAGTAGGTAACACCTAAATGAATCCACAGAGTGCACAATTGCTACAATTTCACGTACAGTAGCTGTTTCAGATTTTTCAGCGTTGGTAAGCGTACGTGAAGTAGAGCCCAGAGGATAATTGATTCCACCATGTAGCTGGGACAAACATCCGACCCGACTAATTAAACTTGCGTCTGTTTCGAGATAAAATGGTTGAGAAAAATCTAGGTGCTTAAGGATGGTAGCCTCCACCATAGCAGTCTTCAAGTCCCTAAAGGCGTTGTCCTCTGCTTTACCCCATACGAACTTGACGTTTTTCCTTGTTAGCTTAGATAAAACAGCACAGTGCTTAGCGAATTCAAAAACATGACGACGATAATAATTTACGCATCCGAGAAATGAACGCACTTGTTTAGGCGTTTTAGGCACCGGGTAGAGTGCTATAGCCCTTGTTTTCTCCTTATCAGGTTGTATGCCCGTTTCGTCAATCACGAAACCCAAAAATTTGACTGATTTGCACCCAAATGTGCATTTTTGAGCAGACAGCTTCATGCCTGATTTCGCTACTAGACTTAGAACTTTATCTACATGACTGATATGTACAGGGAAATCTGGACTAGACAAAAGCACGTCGTCCAAATAAATGGCTCAATAGACGCCTAAAATGTCCGCAAAAATTTGTTGCGCACAAAATTGAAAATGTACAGGACTTGTTTTAAGTCCCATTGGAACCCTTAAAAACGAAAATTGTCTGTTGTGTGAGCAAAATGAAGCTTTAGGCACTGCAGAATCTGCCAGCTTCAACTGATCGAATCCAAATTTAAAGTCTAATTTCGAAAAATACTTAGCACCGCTCAAATGAGCCATGCTTTCGCTCACAGTAGGAATTGGAACGCTCACAGTTTCAACTGTTGAATTCAAGCCTCTCAAATCTACGACCAAACGATAACCAGTAGGCCTTCTTCTCACAAGAAGGCAAGATGCCATCCAAGCGCACTTATTTTCTTTTATGATTCCATTTCGTATTAACTCGTCCAGGTAACTGTCCAACAGCTCCCTCTGATGAAATGGCACCCTGTAAAGCTTTGAACGTACAGGTTCTGATCGCCCAGTTTCAATCGAAACTTCGTATCCCTTGTATAAACCGAGGTCAAAATCGTGCCTTGAAAATGATTCTTGATGTGTTTTCAACATCTCCAGAAATTTAATTTTCTGTTCTTCGTCTAAATCAGGAAAAATAAACTCCTTTTTCAACTTCTGCCAATCATCCTCAAGCTCCACCTCAGAGCGCTGCTTAGAGATGCTTGCAGGTGGTGCAGCAGAAAGCTGATCCGAAAGGTCGGCTCCCAGTGGAGCTTGCGACTCAGAAACCTGAATAGGCCTTGGATCCGCCAGTTCCGTATTGGCAACTGACGCGTCTACAGAAGTCGTTTCCATCTCAAAATCGACCAAAGCTGTGGTATATTTGCCAATTAACGTTCCCTTGTCGAGTTTATTGTCATATCCGCTCAAATTTACGCAAAGCACAGGGACTGTGCCTGTAAAACTTGTATTAACCAGTCCATGAGCAAAACGAACATGATGGCCGTCGTTGTCAGGTTCGAAAATTCCTGACTGTATCTCCGGATACGGAGTTTTTAACAAACCGATTAACTTTGACTCGGTATTGTTGGGTAATAATTCGTCCCTTAATAAAATAACATCTATATCAACATATTCATGTTGAGGTGTGCTATTTTGAACAGAATCGGAAGTTTCACTAGTATTTTCGTCCGAATCGACATTCAAGGTGGCAATTCGAGCATTGCTCGGCCTGTAAGCTTCTCTGTTTACGATTTCACCATCCTGGCAATAAGTTTGCCATGCCTCATCAGCAGATGACGACATTTGACATTTTAAAATACCAATTTCCAAAATATTGTCCGTACAATTCAATTTGACTGTATCGGGCTGAGTTGACAAAAAGTCGTAACCTAGTAAGACTGAAATTTTTCCGAAACTACCATCTGGCACTATAACAAATTCCTGTTCTTTTGAAAATCCGCATTTTGAAACCGAAACCAACAGTTTACGAGTTGTTGAAATTTGCTTATTTCCGACACCAACCATTTTTACTGGAACTTTCAAATTAATCAATCGACAATGTAAACTGGAATTTCTAAACATTTCTTGTGCTACTGAATCATTGAGTAGCGAAAGTGATGACCCTGAATCCAACAAACAAACTTTTGGCATTGTACCAATATTAAATACCAAATGGGGTCTAGTATACCTAAAAGGTATTTTATCCTTAACGCAATTAACATTAGCGCTAGCCTCATCAGCTGCTTCTCCGTCGATAAAATCATAACCTGACAAGCCGTCTTGGCTGTCTCTAGTTTGAATTTCCGCCCCTAGATGTCTCTGCATGTACCAGCGAGAGCCTGTGTCAGCGCTGGTATACAGATTGGCGTTGCCGTGTTTATTTATGGGCTCGGTGGAAGAGTGCTCGTGCTTAAAACTTAAAATTGAAGCACTATCCCAAAATGTAAGACAAATTGTGGGATCATTCACATCTTTTCCAGTAGGAATCCTTACTTTCCAATTTTCGTGAACATGTTTAGAAATACCGATGGATGAGCCTGATGACAAATCTAATTCGGCTTTCTGAAAAGTATCGGCGATATGTTTAAATTGCACATTTCTTTTCCGACCCAATAAAGCTATGACAATTGGCATATTAGTATCAATCTGATTCAATTCGGAATGAAAAGCTGTCGAGTCCACTCCGTCCTCGAACAGTGTGATTATTACAGAATTGCATTTCAAATTATATTTGCTATTTACAGTATCCAGTGATTCACGGAAAATGCTCGCTAAGTCTAAATTATTTTCCAGTGATGTCGTCACATATTCTGACGGAATTTTACCAAAATATGATGCTAATCTCGGTAAAGCGAGAACCCTATCTGGCAAGGCTAATTTCTGTTGTTGCCAGTCGGCTTCAGCATACAATTTATGTAATAGAACGTTCGCTTGTTCTTCTGAAAATAATTTAACGCTATTTAATTTTAAAGGGTTTGGTTTATGAACTTCGATTCCCGAAACTACAGGGTTTTTAACATGAACTGAACTTACTTGTGAAATGTTTTGCTGTTCATGTGGAAACCTAGGGTCCCTGTTTTGGCCTAGGCTAACATCCCGTTTTTTGAATCATTTGAATTTTCGACATTTACATCAGCTGCGTGCTGAGGGATTTGTGATTGATTAAAATTCTGTCTTGACTGATTCTGTTGTTGTTGTTGATACTGGTTTTGATTACCATAATTTTGACCGTTATTATTATTATTATTACAGTTTGAATCATTATTTTGCTGGTTTGAAAACTGCCTATTTCCAGAATTAAACTGAGCAGTCCCTATTTTCGAATCCGGAAAAATAATATCCCATTCTTCCTCTGCCATTTCCCCTGTTTTGAAATCCGCCGCGACCACCGCGACTACCATAGTTATTACTTTGTTTTTGAAAATTTTGTCCAGAATAGCCTTTCTATTTCGATTACGGACAGCTTCCAAACTACGTTCTGATGTATAACAATCCCTTTTGAAATGATTTCTTCCTAAACAACGGAAGCAACTTTTATTATTGTCAGGTGTTGAATCAACTGTGCTTATTTTAGCTTCCTCCAATGAATCCTTAGTCCTTCTCAATTTGATTTGCGTTTTCTCAACTTTCTCCAAACGTTCGAGTACCGAACCGAGAGCAAGGTTATTGAACTCCAATTTTGCCTCTTTGGCCTCACTCTGAGATTTCGAGTTTGTTCCTCGAGTCCAACTCGACTTTCTATAATCGCCCTTTTATTTATGGCCTCATTGTACATATGATATTTAACTGGCTTAACTGCCGATATATAAGCCTCGATTTCGGGTGGCATCGCCTGGATACAGGCTACCTTTAAGCATTCATCTCTCGCTGCGAGTTTACGCATTTTATCTTCCTCACTATCTTCAGGCTTAACCATCCATATAGCGGATGCCATCACTTCGAGACGCTCAGAAAAGTTCTCTAAAGATTCATTTGGTTGAAGTTTAGATTTGAAAAATTTCCCCATTGTCAAGCTTTTAGCACCACCACCAAATCTTTCGACCAAAGCTTCTTTAAAACTAGTCCAACTACCCAAATTAGATACGTAGGAGTTCATAGCTAAAAATTTTGCCGCCCTACCCGTACATTTATTGCTAGCTGCCGCTATGAGCTCTCCGTCGGAAAGAGAAGGGTCTAATTTTATCAAATTATCACACATTAATAAAAATGTAAAGATATCCAACGATTCGTCAGCAGCAAATGACGATATAGCCTGTTTGGCACTTCTTACGTCGTCCCAAAGTCGAGAACGATTTTGAGCTGCTATCGGTTGTTGTGCATGAAAACGCTCAGCCATTTGTCGAAACATCTCCAATTGATTATCGGCTGATTGTTGTAACAAGCGCATGTGCGAATCTAAAGTTTGATTAAGGGCTGAATTATCAACCTGGTTATGAGCCTGAATCGGCACTGTCGGAATTGTTGGGGGTATATTTGCATCGAAGACACAGACTGTCCTTGTGAATAGATTTGCGCAGTATTATTACTAATAGAAGTCAACCCGTTATCATCTGCATCTGAACCTAAACGACTGCTAGTTATAGGCAAAGGCAATATCCCAATAGGGGGAGGAGGAGGTATATTACCGATGTGATTTTGCACATCATTAGTATGTTCTGATTCTGAATCACTCAACTGGCATGCTACCCGCCTACGTTTTACTGGTATACCTCTAGGAAAAATATTTGCTATATTTTGATCTCCAATTCTTTTACGTTGTATAAGGGTCTTCCCCTTGATGAGTGATCCACTGCCCCACAAGCAACACGAGCTCTATTTCTAGGCATTTTTTCGCCTTTAAAGGTGGGGGGGGAGACGTAAAAGCAATACAGTAGCTAATTTGAAAGTTCACTTTCGCATTCACCAAATCTCAATTTTCAGAACACGACTCTTGGTTATATCAATGATCAATCAACGATTGTTTTTCACACAATCAATAAATTCAATGGCTGCAATCCGCCAAAACTCAAGAACCTATAACCATGAATCCTGTATCCAACAAAAAAAAATTTGAATTCGGCCTTCGATTTAAACAATCCGAGTAAAGACACGTGAGTAATTTTGACTCCAAGAATTAAAATTCACACTTCTGGACACCAATGTTATGGTTTTAGTCGGCCTATTTACCGACTAGAAGCCATAAGTCAAGAATGACCAATATTCAATATTTCACATATATTCTATCTTAAAATATATAACTCAATAAAAACGATAGTAAGTTTTCTTAAGGCCAGTATTTAATTACGTGATTGGTTTACAATCTTCCTGCTATTTATCCTAGCTAGGAATAAAATGTATATCAATAATTCATCATATTATGATAATTTCATATTCACAAATATTATTCGGGATTTTGGGCCAGGTTGGATAACTGATTCATGGAATATATATTATAGGCTACTTATTAGCCTGATATAGATAAATTCTATATTCTGTTAATATTATGATAATTCTATATAAGTCAGAACGATACTTAATTTCGGATGTTGAGGTCTGAGCATGAGCAGCAATGAGCACGTCTGGGAAGCAGCAATTCGGTCAGGAGCTGGGTCTGAATTGATTCTGTTTTGCTTTCCTCTTTTCCTTTTATACTTTTTAGGTAAATAGACATGATGTCACTTTTCACTACCTCATGTTACTATTTTTAGATTTCCTGTAACTAGTATTCCATCATCCTACTGCATGTGTTACATCAGCCACTGCATGCGTTTGCATCATCCTTCTAGAAGTTTTGCTATTGCTCATCTTGCATGACTCTGCCTGTCTGACTGACCATGAATATAATATTATTATCCAAACCTGTTTTACAATATTTCTTGCCTTATAGTGACTTGACTTGGTTCTTTTAGACTCAGTATAAAGTAAATAATAAATAAATAAGGATTTCTGTGTGTTAGAAGTTTGATTAATATGTAATATATTAATGTGATTTTGATTTATATTAATATTTATAATTGTTAAATAATTACATGATTAATTAACTAATCAATCGTTAACACTAGGTACGATTTCGCCTTGCACGAAAGCTTTTGTATTAGTCAAAAATTATGGGCGACATGTGGTTTCAAAGCATCACACGTAGCGGGGAAGGACATTGCTTTTAAGTAAAAATTCTTTAAATTTGTGAAACAAGGAAACCATGTAAAGTCTGCAAAATTTATTGGAATAAAAAAAACATGAGCGGCACAAAGGAGTAAACAACATGCATGATAAAATTACCAAGCATGTTTAGTTCAAGCATGCAGCAACTCGCGTGCTACAGCGTTGAAACGGCCTTGCAGCGCCGATGGATAAAGCTTCTTCAAGCCAAGGCCGACTGGGAAGATATCGAGTGTCTCGCATCCTGGCTCATTGTCAGTTTAGGTGCACTGGTGCATGCCAAAAAGGGGATGGCTTTTTCAAGCCAAGGCCGACTGGGTCCAAATCGCATGCCTCGCCTGCCTGCTCAATGATAGCTCAATCACGTGCCAGAAAGGGAATGGCTTCTTCAAGCCAAGGCCGACTGGGGAAGAACTCACGTGTCTCGCCTCCAGGCTCATTATCAGTTTAGGAGCATGCCAAAAAGGGGATGGATTTTTCAAGCCAAGGCCGACTGGGTCCAAATCGCATGTCCCACCTCCTGGCTCAATGATAGCTCAATCGCATGCCAGAAAGGGAATGGCTCCTTCAAGCCAAGGCCGACTGGGCTACAAATCCTGTGTCTCATCTCGTGGCTCAAGGCCACTTCATGCATGTGCTAGAAAGACAATGATTTTATCGAGGCTTTTGTTGTCAGTGGTATTATGGCTAACAATCTGAACATGAGGCGCATGTAGCTATTGGGTGGCCAGACCGTTGAAATGATGTATGGTTTCCATATCGTTTGTTTGTGAACTGATGCGTTAAGAAAAACGCGTCCTACATTCTGATCATTTTTTTGATTGTTTTAGATGTGAAATGTCTGTCAGCAGCTTAAGAGCAGGACCATGACAGCTCTTCGACTGTATTCTTTAAGCAAAGGCCGACTAGGGTATAGAAATCACGTATCTCGCTTCCTGATTCCTTGGCAGTTTAGGCGCATGGCAGAAGGGTGATGGTTTTCTAAACGGCAAAGCCGTTTTTTGTTTATGAACTGAAACCTTACGAAAAACGCGCACTGCACTCATTTGCTTGATCGTTTTGGATGTGGAATGTCTGCCAGCAGCATGAAAGCTCCTCGAGCACAGCGAGGCGACGCGGAATGAGCGAGCGAAGCGAGCGACTCCGCTAGTATATAGTATTAAGTTGCATCACATGACTTCCTGTTACAAGTGTATTTAAAGAGAAGTAAACAGGAAGTTCGCTGTCTTATTAGCTGTAGCCTACACTCTGGTAGTCGTGTGTTTATTACCATTGGTGCCCACGCTGGGCTTAGGTGTGTCCCTGCCAAGGACATCACAGTCGTATTATAGGCGCCACCTAACGACAAACTGCGGAAGTTATCCTTACTGCCACTAGTTGCATCAGCATCAGAATCGCAGCGTCCTAGTGAAATGCGTTCGCCTCAGCGTTGATATTTCGGGAACCATTCAACCGATTTTCAATTTCTATAGCTTGTTTTAAAGCTAACAGAATTTACTATGATCTAATTCCCATGAAAGCATTGCGCCAGTCTCGTTGTTGGCCGTTATTTTCAACTAAGCATAAAAACTTAAGTGAAAAATTATGCATTTTTATGTTTGCGAGTCCATACCGTGAAATCCTTTGCATTTTTGGTATTGACTCGTAGGATTTTAACGGTAGTGTATCTTAATAGCTTTAAAACGAGCTATAGAAAAAGTAAATCGGTCAAGTGGTTGCAGAGATATAAGTGTTTATTTAACCAATGTCGGCGGCATTTTGATGACATCATAACGCCACTACCGGTTTCATACGGGGATGACACCATGGTGCAAAAGGAAGCTAGAATGGTGTAGAACAAGATTATCCAACTTATTTGTTTGCTTCATTAAACTGCACACGGGACCCCTTATGGCAATGCACTATTGGAGTAGTTTTTCGATTTTGGTGAAACAAAAATGTTAAGACCGCCCTATGGTACATTTCGCTTAGGGTGTTGGAAGGTCGAGGCGTTTAAATTGTTTCTACCGTTTTAAAAATTGTTTAAATCGTTTTTATTTCAGGTGTTAATGTTCTGCTTTAACACTGTTTTCCTTCGTGAAAATGGTAAACATCTTTATGACTGCGTTTGTTAGCAGTTGTATGTATTTTGCATACACTTTTAGGTTATGCATTTTTAGCTGGATATTGAAAAGTCGACTAATTGGGTTTTATGTTAGTTATGCCCGGGGAATGTTGGTGATATTATTGTTGGTTAACTAACATTGCAATGTATGACCATTGTTATCTAGTCACGAACTGGTTCGTGGTCTTTTGTTGTATGCTTGGGCTCTTGTCGTTTTCTTGGAGGTGAAACGTGGGTAAGCAACTCTTGCTAAACCCAGGCCTCACGAAATAAACCATCTTTGCCATCTTCATGCTGTCCTCTTTGGATCTTCACAACCCTACAAAGAAAGAAAATTCAGAAACATTATTTTGTGAAATAAATGATTTATTTTCTATGTATAATGACACAAACAAATACAAAAATGTATAAATAATTGTAATATGTATTATGTAACTTGGAAAGATATGTGAATACAGCATAACTCATGTAGAACAAAATTCATGTCTTTTCAGAAAAATGTGCAACATGCTATGAATTTGGTAAAGTGTCAGGATGGCATGAATGGAGAAAACAAGCAGAATCACAGAACAGGGAACATCCCAACATGATCCAGAACTATGAATTAAAATATAAGTGATTCTTAGCATTGTGGTGAAAACATTTAAGTGAAATTCATACACCCCACCTCTCCTTGCCACGATAGACACGAAGTTAATTACCAGTAATAAGGCATATTAAAACATAAAATTGTCCTAAGTTAATGGGGCAATGCTGTTTCAAAGAAATAATAATAATAATAATAATTGCTGTTACTAAATGGTAAAGCACATTTAACTTTGAACCAAAACATAGCAGTTCAAAATATGAAAAAAAAATTTTTTTGTTACTAAATGCTGTTACTGGCGACACTTACCTTTGAACCAAAACATAGCACTGCAAATTAAAAAAAATAAAAAAGATTACTGTTACTAAATGGTAAGGCACACTTAATATTGAAACAATACAGAATAGTTCACAATGTGAATGCAAAACTATATATAGACATTTAGAACCTAAAAAATTGTTCAGGAATGTCACATAAATCTATTTGGAGACAAGAAGATTTTAGCCCAGTAATAAGATAATGGGTGAGGTACACAGGGAACGATAAACATAGTTCAAGGAAGTCACACCACAAATGGGTACCTCACACTTTTAAGTTTATGTGGAACAGAACTTACATATACACAAATGTTGTAATGAAGACCTAAAGATAAGGAAAATCATTTTTTCCACAGTTTGGGAACAGACTGTAAACACCCTCATGTGATGGTTCTAGTTGTAGGGCAGACTAAGAAACCTACCTAATTGATGACTGAGTCTGGTCAACTCATTGGTCGTAATTCGATAATGATTCCATGTGAATCATACTGTCACATGTCGACATGGTGTTGAATGGGTACACATTCAGAAAATTGTCTGACGTCATTCATCGCGAAGGACACTTTTCAGGTGCATGTCACCTAAAAAGTAAAATCACTTTTCACTAAACTGAACGATAGTCAAACTAAATGGTGCAGAACACACCAGAAACTCTGCATATACAAAATTAAAAACGCAGTAGACACCCAGATAACTGCAGTAATGTTTATGAAAGCAGGTTTATTGTAAACACTGCAGATCAGACTTATAATTGGCAGCAATTAAATAGAAAAAAAACATAGAAAACGCTGCATAAAAAATCATTCGATTAAAACTAATTATCAAGCACAATTATGTGTTTCTGAAATTGCTAGAATTTCAGCATTGTGGGTACACCTATGCTTCGGCTGCTTACGTTCAGGAGAGCTGATGTTAAAGCATAGGTAGCGAACAGTTTTTTTGAAATTCAAAGAGCTTTGGTAAGGCAAACAGCCTCACTTACATGTCACTATACAAACACTCACTTTAGTGATGAACACGAGTCACTAGAGCCACGTAAAACACTAGGCTCGACGATTGTAAAAATCACATCCTGCAGTATAACACATTTATTGTGAGGAAACACAGTAATTTCTAAAAATATCATGCTTGTTGGTGGAAACTTAACTGGTAGTTTCGACCTGAGCAAGATAGTCAAAATGGGTTGACACAAAATACAATAACAAGGTTTCTCAAAAGCTATGATAGACGGCTATGTGTAACTGGTCACTTTGAACTCTCACGTAGCAGTCAAAATGGGTGAAACAAATATAAATAAAAGGAAAAAATACTTTACACAACACCTCAAACGCATAGCATATGCAATGAGTTGCAGCACTCGTTATGCTGATATGTAAAAATAGACATTGACAACTATACTGCCAAAACACGGAGTATGTAAAATTATAATCAGCATTAAGTATGTAATAGGCATACAGACAGATTTTCATTGGGGATAACAGAAGCTAACGCTTGAATAAAGGGTTAAGCGAATATGGCTAAGGGGAAACAAAACATGAAACCTGTCCCCTCCCTTATCGTAGTGTTTATTTGTTACCATGTAACATGATTGTTAAAAAGCATGCTGAAATTGACTTTGATAACTTGGTCGCCAGTTTGAATCCCTTTCCGGGAACAAACAAGTGATATTGTGCACAGAAACATGCAAGTTTATGGGTGACTAAAAAATATGGCATGTACATGATAATTAATTTTGAAGTGTGAAGACTGATATTCCGATGAAATCTTGTTTTCATTGGTACAAACGAATGCATGAATGATTAATTTTGACAATGTCAAAAGATATGTTCAAAATGAACAGTGGAAAATTTATTGATTTAAGAAAATCATTGATTTGGCTGAAAAGAGCTAATTACAGTCACATTTGGCATAAAGTGATATTCTTCAAAATGTGAAGAAACAAGAAATAAGATTTCAAAGGAAAATGTTGAAAGTTGCAAAACATAGCTTGTAACGATTGTGTTTCTCTTACGTTCCCCAGCCAGAGCAAAACTAGGCCAAACAGCTCACAGTATAACGACGAGGGTAGAGAAACCAATCAGCCTTGAACGACCTTGGCCGAGTCACGGCCAACTCGAGGCCGAAAGTAGAGCACAAGACAAAACGAGAAAGTGCCAGGCCTCCCCTCTGGGAAAGTGAGAGGAGAAAACATGCAATCGACAGAGGAGGAAACATGCGATCGACACAGGAGAAAAGTAAAATTGTAAATTATTCCAGATCAACAGCAACAAAAGTGAAATTGTGAAATTGTGAAATTTGGGTTCGGTTACATGGAGAATGCGTTCTCGAGTCTTGCATGCAAAATAAGCCATAAATCATAAATATACGATTTTATTCCAACTCCACCCAGATTAGTATTGCTCAATTAATGAGGCAATTTAATTCCGCTGTACATAATTATTGCCGTGACTTCTGTGAATGTTATTTTTTACCTCAGAGAAAGGTTTGTTTTCCCTAGTCACACAACCATTAAAAGAAATTTTGGGCCAGTTGGTAAATGCGAAGTTCTTGCTTAATGTAGAGCGGTTTTTCTGTTATTAAAGAGACTGGGTTTGGAAGCTAAAATCAGGAACCATTAAAAAGGTACCATGGTTTTAGTTCGAACAAGGATTATGTAAGGATTTAATTAATGGCTTAATTAGTCTTTATAACAGAAACAATATAACTAATTGATTGAATACATATTTGCATAAATATCTTACATTATTAAATGCATGAACTGAATATTTATTCAGAACAAAATGGCTCCAGATAAGTGAATATAATTAGGAGTCCCTTTTCAAAGACGCCCGAGAGGCGGCAAGATCATTGTAACTCGAACCAGTGTAATTATACCTCTTGTTAGAATTTAAAGGATGGCATTACCAGTTGACAATATTTACAACATTTCGTAGAACCTAAATTACTTTCTAGAAGTAGATTTAATTATGATAAGATCGTCGTTCATGATATCGATCACGTTGAATAATAATAATAAATCACTCCCACACGAGACAGTTAATTAAATCGGCAAGTAAACTCGAAGCGCCGAATACGCAGAACAATATTAATGAACCCGAACACAACAACAGAATGATTGACAAGTGTAGAGGTCCCATTTGGTGAGAAGGGCCCAAGCTGTCAAAACCATGCAATAATTAGAATTGCTATTATTAACCAATGCAACAATGGAGTGATCTTAGATGATAACGCTACAGTATAAAAACTTAATTTCGGAATGCGTTTAATCAGTTGTTCACCAGTTGTTTAACTCTTTCACACCAGCCGCATTCTTGAGGTCTCGGATCGAAAAGCACGCAAGGCAAGGAGCCGTGCCTCATCTTGGATGGAGCTTCACCGTCAGGCTAGAGCCATGAGCCGATAGCTACGACCGAGCTTCAATAATTGAGCTAAGTATTTTCAATAGCCATAGCTACGACCGAGCTTCAATAATTGAGTTAAGTATTCTCAATAGCCATAGCTATGATTGTTGAGGTTAACTAGTAATAATACTTAAGCTACTAAATTAGTCCTGCTCATCTAATTATTAAAGAAATATAACAATGATTTAGTTCCGCCGACTTAAATCAGTAATTCCATTAGTTCCGACTCATTAGTTGCCAATAATTGTAATCGATACTACAAATCATGACAACCTGTCACTGATTTAATTGGCCATATTGTGGAGTCAATATTGTGTACACCGGAGTGTCGATTAAAGGCCCAAGTAGTTGTTGAATGATTGCTTATTTTTACGCCTTCCCATTTCTGTGCATACTTATTGCTTTATTACAATTGATTGCCCTTTTGCTATCCTGATAATAATGTTTGTTCTGATCTAAAAATTCACTAGAATAGAACATTACAGTAGTTTGTGTGCAAGTCCACTAGTCACGTGCTTCCTTGCAGAACTTTGATTGGTTGTTTGGGCTATTTTGGTAGCAATGCTGAATATGACATCATACCACGGTGCAATGTAATAATCTTTTAGAAAAGCAATACTACCAGAACTACGGAATGAACCATCTTCTCTACTCGTTCCATCTTTAGCCATACTGTGAGGTGTTTAATTCGGGAAGCAGGGTAGCCGGAAAACCAGATTTGCACAACAACAAACGTTTGCAGAAATTTGTCTTTCGTTGTTTTGTTATTACCAGTTTCGTGTGGATTTGTTGTTATCAGTTAGGTTATGTTCAAGTTTAGTTAGGTTTGGTTAGGTTAGGTTTCCCCAAACTTTTAGTGAGGTGCAAATCGGGTTTTCTGGCTACCCTTCTTCCCTCACAATATGGCTGTTGCCACCGCTGCTTCAACATGTATGTGACTAGCATTTTACGTCTTTTGAATAATTTTTTGAGAAGTTTAACACGTTTCCCCCAGAATTGGTGATGTGAAATGGTGTTAGGATGAAGATCAGCGTCGGTTAAACAAATAAATTAAGTGATTTGGCCTGATGCCCCTAATCTAGATAATTACCAAACGGAAATTATATTAAATACACATAATTGCTACAGTAATGTAATTTCGCTACGATGCTCCCAGGACTCTACAAAATAGGGTTGCCAGCCAAATTTATCCCGCCAGCGGGCGACACTATTGATCACGCTTCCGGCAACACAGAAGCACGCGGGAGCCAGCCAACATGGATGAGATGCGTGGATGTCTAAACTTTGCAGCTCGAATTTACTAAATATTCAACGCACATTGTTTAGTGTTAGTAAATAAAAAGGAAGTGACTCCTTGAACCGGGGTACGCGTAGCGCCACCGAGTCGCAGTTGCTATATCGACCGGGTATGACTCTAATAGCCAATGAATTCGCGTAGTTCATGTTTGTGGGCGTCCCCCTCAGATTCGCGCTAATTTTGTCCGATTGTCGACGCCATTGCGAGGTGTCAAATAGGCCGTAGGGCTATTTAGTTAGCAATTTTTAGTAGATTCTGTTGGAGCGGTCGCCCTTCTTCTGTATTATTGCAGCCGTTTTCCTTAAACAATCGGGCTCCCGATAATCCAACACCTTGGTTTAGCCCTAACAAGTTTTTAACACCATTGTTTTAGACTTAGACGCTTGTTGCGGGTATTAGTGTGTGCACGACAACCATTGTTATGGGTCAAGTGTTTTGTTGCCATGTCTTTGTATTTTCTCTTTTGTTTTTTCACTCTTACTTGTTTTCTCTCCCAAGCTTAGACCGATATTTTTCCGCTCATGTTTGAGCTTTAGTTTTCTATACCTCCGTACCGATTTTGGGCAAACTGGTGGACACTAAGCATCCTACCAACCTCGTTGGCACGACTTGCACGGATTATGCAGTTTGGTAACCATATCCAGTGAATTGTAAATTCCTCCCCATAACCCTGGCCGGCCGCAGGGAATGGGAGCCGCCATGAATGTAAGTTGTATGCATTCCAAATCCATGTTGCTACCTATAAGAAGTGGAAGCTATAAGTAAATACACGCCAATTCGCCCAACATCTACCTATTGCATTTACAAAGCAGTATTCACATAATTCCTATGCCATTGATCCTATTGGTACAGTTTTATTAACTTTATTGCTCCGTATAGCCATGTTCGGTGTTCAGTGTGAAATATACTTTGCCTGTACTAGCCTAAAATGTTAACCTTGAGTGAGACATTAAAGGGAAGAGTCCCCATACAGTCCCCATACGTACTCATGTCTCAAATCGCCTCATTTGTTCTTGCTATACTACGGTTCACAGCCTCTATGTCCCTTTTCCCCAAATTCTGCTCGTCTTTTATGCAATAATCTACGTTTGAACTGTGTAATAGTCAGCTGTGGTTTTGACTTCATAACCAAATCACCAAATATCACACTTTTGGTAACATTCCCGTATCACACTGCTAGTAGCAGAGCGTGGTTTCGATCCACGGACCTCTGGGGTTACGGGGAGAAATTTGTAATTCACTGGATATGGTTACCCAACTGCATAATCCGTACAAGTCGTGCCAACGAGGTCGCGGCATGTTACGGTTCTACGGTGTTGCTCCATCGTTTTGTAGGAACAATTCGTTGCCGAACCGCCCCCACATTGAAGTGTTACTGCCGTTTTAGTACTAGCAAGTGTCATTTAATTAACTGTTTTTTCGTATGAGAATCCGTTCCGTTTTACAACCCTACAACTGTGTCCTGTAGTCGAAGTATGAACGTATCTACCAACGGCAAAAATACTACGAAAATACAACGAACTCCCGCTGTAACGAATTTGCACTGACTGCCGCATTTTCAAGCAAAGAATTGCACTTGTACTGTCTAAACGAAAATAGTTTCGTATGCGTCTTCTTAGATTAAGGACCCCTAACCTAATCTAAACTATGTTGTGTATTTACCTTTTGAGCGCTTTTACAGCATGTGTATATTCGATGCACTTGTGATTAAGTATACATTGTGGGAGTGTATAAAGCTTTTCTACTGTTTATCGGACGTTAAGTGTCTTTTCATGCTCTCAATCAGTTAATACATGTGTCCTATCACGGCAAGTTGATATCTTTTACCTGTTATTACCTATGTGTTTTACATGTATTTATGCTATTGATTGTGTTGAGTGTGACTGAACTGAGTGATATTTTGTATTACCCTGCCGAGGTTGTGTACACATTTAGCGTTCACCACATATCATGTAAGAGCCTAGATAATTGTCCTTATTTCCCACTATTTAAGTGCAAAATCGGTGCACATGTAAGTATTTTATATGGACCCTGACTTAATACGTTCAGCTTAAACCCACAACTTGTTTTACCGTATTGTGTTTTCGTTAAGCCCTAACCTGAACACGAAAATTTTGCATACAGGTATCTTAACCCTTACAAACCTGATAAATCATATCAAACTTCTTGTTCATAAATGTATGAATACGGATGCAAACCTATTTACGTTGCCTTTTGGACTTATATGTTAGACTGCCTCAGCGGGGAATCGAACCCGGGACCTTTGAAAATGTATGTACAGATGTTAATTTCCATTACCGTATGATAACTTTGAATTTTTATTATCAAGAAACACACTAGTACGCCACATTTGCGTTTTGCCCCTGCACATTCAAATACGTACATGTTAGTTTTCCTCACTTTATAGAATGATTATTTCAGTTGTGACATGTAAGTGCCTTAATCACCTTTCTCTTCTAGTGTTATTTAATTAGTTCTTTCTTGCTGAATGATGATTTTATGATTAGTCAAGGAAAAAATCTACATTACGTATCTGTTAGGCTTTGTCCTCCGTCTTGTGGCACGTCTCTCTTACTTGTATGGTTTTTGGGTTTACCCCTCGTACCGTCATACGAGTTGTGGTCCCCTTTTGATGATTTATGCTTGGTTTTGCTTGCATATCAATTTCCGTATCAGTTTTAATTTCCGCTCGATCTTCCTTAAGACATCCTTTTCCGATATTTCCCAATTTTTTCCCCCCATTATCTCCTTTTATCCATGCGCGCGGCAGAGCTGGTACCCTAGATCGCATGTGTGTAGATAAGGATATTATTTCGCCTAGTTATGAGGACCGTGACGGCTTACGGCCTTAGTCTTAATGACGGTAACGCCACACCCGGACAGATTGCCCCTGCAGTACCGACTAGACAGTGGAGCGACGGCCACCATTTTGAATAAAGTAGACCGTCCTGTATGGCTTCAGTCCTGTCGTAAGATCAGGTTCGAACTGGCCACCAGTGGGTGTTTCACTGTAGGATATGCTGTGGGAGATGTTCGGATTGTTGGAACCAACTCTGAAGGAACTTGTTATAAAAACTCTGTATTATTGTGCGACGTCATTTTGGTACCAAATGCGCAAACCAACCTTATCTCGTTGGGCATGCTCATGCGGTGTGGTTACAACTGTAACACCCGACGAGGGGAATTTAGGTTCGCTCTAACCGACCGCCTAACTCCCTATGCCTGTTTTTTACAGAAAAGGGGAATCTATTTTAGACCAAGGCTGTTCAAGTTCCTCTCGATGCAGTACCTAGTTTGGCAAGCTCTCCCGGGATATGCAGGGTTACAGCCCTCTCTCAGCGACGACCGCCGATACACCCCTCCGACAAGAAGCATAAACGTAACCGGCGTTAAACCTTGATCCTCCTGTTGGAACAGACGATCGAGTTGACCCTTCTGACAACCGCCCTCTTCAGCTTTCCCAAAGGCAAGATGAAAGCACTGGTGATGAGCTGGATAACGAGGATGTGTCATGTCGCTTGGATAATGTGGAATTCTCGTACAGTCCGTATGAAACATGGGGATTCTGCGGTGGAGTGACCACTCGTCCTGACGATAATCTGGCTACGTTCAAACAAGCTATCGAACGTGATGATGCACCAGAGTGGAAGAAAGCCGTTCAAGCCGAATTACAGATACTAGATGATCTGGCTGGAGTGTGTTCCACGTCCCCCAGGGAAGAGAATTGTACGCTCCAAATGGGTCTTCACGAAGAAGTATAATTCTAATGGATCTTTACACAAGTACAAGGCCAGATTGGTGGCATGCGGTTGTAATCAACGGCCGGGTATCGACTTCCTCCACAGCGACTCGCCCGTGGTCAAGACCCAGTCCCTGAAGATATTGTTGAGTCTCGCCGCGTCCAAATCATACCCCATAAGGACTTATGATGTAGCCTCTGCGTACATCCGGTCTAAAATCGACGTGGAGGCTTACCTATCCCCGCTTGCTGGTTGTCCTTGCCCTCCTGTTGACGTTGTTTGCCACCTATTAAAAGCCCTCTACGGTTTTCCTTCTTCTGGCCGGTGTTGGTTCTTGCATCTCCGAGAGCCCTTATTGTGGTGCGGGCTCCAACAACTCGCAAGTGCTCCATGTGTGTTCTTCCTGAAAGGGACGAACAGTTCGTCGCCCTATCTGCCCATGTTGATGATTGTACGTCGGTTGGGGATGACTCCCTCATGGATGAGATAGCCGCACTAATAAACCAATCATTCACCTTCATCCAGATGTCCAACGTCCTATATCTTGGATACCACCTAGAGGCCAATGAACTTGGGATCTCCTTGTCCCAATGTAAATATATAGACCGTGTGGTTGATACTCTTCATCTCGAAGATGCCAAGCCTATATATTCCCCTTCCATCCTCTCGCAACGCTTGGATGATTTCGAGGACTCTCTTGTCACGGACATTACTGCGTATCAAGCGATCACTGGCTCTCTGCAATATGTTGCCCAGGGTTCACGACCCGATGTAGCTTTCCCTGTCTCCTCCCTATCTAGATTCTCTCATGCCTCCAGGGCAATGCAATGCATTTGGAGGCAGCGAAGAGGGTAGTGACTACCTCAAACACACACGATCGTATCGGATGGTTTACTCGTGGGGACGAGCCCCTGGCCTCGTTGGATCTTCAGATGCTTCTTGGAGTACTACCTTTAACGGTAAGGGTTTCTCTGGTTACCTCGTCAATGTTTTCAACAATGTTGTATTCTGGAAGGCCAAGAAACAGACTGTAACCTGCCTCAGTAGTATGGAGGCGGAACTTGTGGCTGTGACCGATTGCCCCAGGGAATTATTATGGACGTTCGATCTCTTAACAGAATTATTTGGAGAGGTTAATGCCCCCCCGAGCGTCCTTGACTATATGTACTGACAGTCAGTCCCTCATCGCCCTCGTGGACAAATTGGACCTGGGAGCACGATCCAAACATTACGTTCGGCACCTGTGGTTCCTCCGTGATCATGTCCATAAGGGGAATTTGAAGCTCGTGTATACGCCCAGTGATGATCTGGTCCCTGATATCCTTACCAAGCCGGTGGGTATTGTGCGCCTACGGAAGGTTTTTAGCCGCCTCTCACTTCTATCTATTCCAAGTGTTTGAATTATCATGTGTTTTATATCTACAGGTTTAACCTTACTAATCTACCTATAATTGTGTTACATACCCTTAAACATTGCGTTACGACTGGCGCCTTTTTAAAAAGAAAACCTTCGCTCTCCTTTACTTTTGTTGTACATTGTGTTATTTAGCTCTTGTTAGATGCTATGATGTTGTTGTCAACGAATTGTTCTTTTTTGCTCTTGTCAGAAGCTTGTTGTTTATATGGTCACGTCCCCATATGAGCTCCGCGGTCGATACCAACGCTTTGCTACCCGTGTGGATTTGCCCCTTTTCATATGCACGAGGGGGAACATGGCCAACCTTTTTTTCATGTAATTAATGTGCTATTCTACCTTATATGCTATTGTTGTAGAACTGTTCTTTCGCCCATTTTTATCGTATATCTTGTGAGATATAAGGGCAAGGGCTTGAATACTGTAATGGATAAAACCTTCTCAGGTCTCGAGGGGGAAATGTTGGAGCGGTCACCCTTCTCCTGTATTATTGCAGCCGTTTTCCTTAAACAATCGGGCTCCCGATAATCCAACACCTTGGTTTAGCCCTGACAAGTTTTTAACACCATTGTTTTAGACTTAGACGCTTGTTGCGGGTATTAGTGTGTGCACGACAACCATTGTTATGGGTCAAGTATTTTGTTGCCATGCCTTTGTATTTTCTCTTTTGTTTTTTCACTCTTCCTTGTTTACTCTCCCAAGCTTAGGCCGATGTTTTTCCGCTCATGTCTGAGCTTTAGTTTTCTATACCTCTGTACCGATTTTGGGCAAACTGGTGGACACTAAGCATCCTACCGACCTCGTTGGCACGACTTGCATGGATTATGCAGTTTGGTAACCATATCCAGTGAATTACAAATTCCTCCCCGTAACCCCGGACATCCGCAGGGAATGGGAGCCGCCATGAATGTAAGTTGTATGCATTCCAAATCCATGTTGCTACCTATAAGAAGTGGAAGCTATAAGTAAATCCAAGCCAATTCACCCAACATCTACCGATTGCATTTACAAAGCAGTATTCACGTAATTCCTATGCCATTGATCCTATTGGTACAGTTTTATTAACTTTATTGCTCCGTACAGCCATGTTCGGTGTTCAGTGTGAAATATACTTTGCCTGTACTAGCCTAAAAGGTTAACCTTGAGTGAGACATTAAAGGGAAGAGGGTGATACAGTCCCCATACATACTCGTCTCAAATCGCCTCTCATTACGTTAACGGTTCATTTGTTCTTGCTACACTACGGTTCACAGCCTCTATGTCCCTTTTCCCCAAATTCTGCTCGTCTGTTATGCAATAATCTACGGATGAACTGTGTACTAGTCAGCTGTGGTTTTGACGCATGAAGTTATTTGACGCATTTAGTTAAATGACCTTTCCAGCGGCCACACAAGACTGGCTCAAACCAATCACCCTGGTTATATAAGTTGGAATCGTTTCCTGAGGTTAAATCCGAGCTTTCGTAAACTGACGGTACAAAAATTCCCGGAAGTTTTGATGCTGCTGCCCATATCTATTCCGTAAAGTATCCCAGATTACCTTTGCGTTAGTTTCGCCCTGGAACTAGAACAAAATCGAAGGGGAAATTGTTTGATACAGAAAACAGACACAATTACCATTTTTGGTATTGTAATCAGCAATCGTGGCAGCAGGAGCCGTCGCCGCAGGCGCTGGGTTGTTAAAGACAGTCTCCCAACCATGCTTGACTTTAAAACCTAATAGCTTGTTGCCCACGTTTGATAGTTATTTTCAGTTAGTATTTCAACTCCCTTATACATAACTGGTGGCAACTGATAAGGGTAATTATAATATGCCATTTCTATGCGACAAAACTTACACAAAACACTAATCCACCACGCCGGGGTCACAAATAAACTGTGCTAACACGCACAAGATAAATGGGTGCTAACACGGACAACATTACGAAATAAGCACAGAAAAATGCCGCCCCCTTGTAAGAGGCAAAAGTTTCCACTAAATCCAAGGCATATCAAGTAATGCCCCGAACGTAACCGAAACACATTAGGTTAGGTTAGGGAAAATAAAGGGAAAAAATACCCACAATGCACACAAGGGATATTCCTAATTACGCTAGCAAAACTTAAAACTTTTAACACCAGTAAAAGGATACAACTCCATCTCTCTATTGCAATCTTCAACATTGGAAAAAAAACAACATGGAGGGATAAAACGGCAACGTTGGTCAAGAGTCAGTTTCAGGGGATCACCAGAAATGTTCGAAGTAAATTTAATCCCGACGAAATTCTTCAAACAGCATACAAGATTAGGGTTTGGGTCAAAGCGGACTTAAGAGCAATTTCAAAATCTCCAACCAAACAGGGAACGTCACTGCCGTACGTCATTGCTACCAACATGTGAGTAGGGCGGGCAGGAGTTGTAACTACAGGAGCAATTTGTTACATTACCAATGACAATTCGCTGTAGAAAAACACCCAGCCTAGCTCACGATGCATGCATTACGCTGATTTTAATATGCGAGAAAACATTTCGAATGTCATGCACCTAGAGGCCGTAGAATCAGCGGTTGTTGTCCCTGTGTGAATAAAGTTAAAAAACAGGTTTGACGATAGTAGGGGCCGGTTTATTACTTTTGCACAATCATTTCGTGTTGACAACAGTTAAATATCGGAAATTGTACAGCAACTATGCAACGTTGCATACTGGCAGAAAAACACATTTCACTCATCATGGCATGGACACAATTAATATGGAAATAATTACAGTACCTGCACTTTTCCTAGAAAGCGACACACATGGGCATTAGGCCGCAGGGCTCGGTTAATCAAATCTACATCATTATTTTTCCGACATCGAACGCCAAAATTCCGGCCAACCTCTAGGCCATCTCCAGACGTTGTCAACGACGGTAACAAGTTATGTGCGCAACAATGCGCATTACAAGAAAACAGCTCCTGCAACTGACACGAGCAGCGTTACCATTGTACATCAAATTAATCTTTACACAAAAGATAATACAGAAAAAAAGAGTGTGAAACCCTTTGACAAGTGCGTAAACATACGTTTCCCACACCTAGCCCCTGTGGATAACTACATTAAATACAACACGGAAAAAAAGAATGCCATTAAAGGAATCGAAGGAAGATCTTGTAAAAGTGTAAAATGATTAATGCAATCGTTTTATTAAATGTTTACGTGCGAAAGTAGTTACCTTGCGCTAAGTGTATACAAATACGAACTTCTCGTCCTAGTATTTGCACCTCTTGCCAAGATCCACACACAAATTCTTCCAACAGAGATTCTGTGTAAAGATTTTTTTAAATGTCCTTATTATATTTGGTTTATTACGCATTTTCAAGATGGATGAGACGTTTTCAAAAATTACGATATTAATAATTTTTATAGCGCATGTGGCAAGTTGATTTAAACTGGATTGTTTTGTAGATTTTTACAATTTTATTTTCGTGTATGCTTATACCAAAAATTTAAGAAATTTTTTTTTAATATCGCATTGTGGAAGGTTTATTTAAACTGGATTGTTTTAATGGTTTTTATAATTTTATTTCGGTGTCTGCTTAAACCAAAAGTTTCTGATTTCTGGTTTAGTGCCAGTTTTAAAATTAATTTTATTATTTTTATCGTTGGAGCCGGGGAGGGGGGATTCGGGAGGATCATGGGTTTTGAAACCATCTAGAGTTTCCTCGAGTGGCTAGGGCAGGACCATGATTATCCAGAAAAAAAAGAACAGCTTAAGAAAAAATTACAATTTCAGCGTCGAAATGTCTAAAAACGCTTTGTCCCCGGGTTTAAAGGTTTTGAAGTTGTCCGTTTCGAAGCTAACTATGCGTAGTACATCCAATACATACTTTAAAATAGACCGAATCTCTTTACAAATAAAGTTTAAAAGCATATGTTCGAATGTTTTTAGTCCTTTTCTTAAAAACGTAACACGTTTTCCATATAGTTAAGAACTTGTAATGTGAGCTGCTACTTATTTAATCTGGCTACAAGAAATCACCAACAAAACCGGTTTTTTTTTTGCCCTTTTTGAAGAAAACATTGCCCTATTATGGTTTTCTGCGCTGGGCGCAGCGAGGACAAAGGACCTAAGAGTCCTAGAAAAGAAGGAAAAAAGGCCTGGAAAGGGCCAAACATGGTAAAAAAAAACAGAGTGACAATCAAAAAATAAAAAATATAAGTCCCCAGAAAAAACCTTGCGTAGCCTTTTACTGAAAGTTGCCCCTGCCCTCTCGGATGTCTGTGCACGCTTCTGATTGAAAGTGTTGAAATCATCGAAAGTATGGTGGTCGTTTCATTTTAAATCCCCCATTCCGGCCTTCCGGCCATAAAGAATAACTTATTTCTTAGTCCATGTCAAAGAAAGAAAAAAAAACGTCAAACTGAAAAGATAAATTTATTAATTTAAAAGATAACTTTTAATGGTCATTAAACCACAAACCTCGGCAATTAAATTCTTCTTTGCAGTTGGAAGATATATAGGTCATTCGTATGAGAAAGTTAAAATAACAACCTAACTTTTTTTTGGGGCGGGAAATGGCTTCATTCCTGCGCAGGATGGCAACACTCAAGCTGCTGCAAAAGCCACTATTGACTGTTGATTAGTCCTTTTTATATCGCTTTTGCTTTATTAGTGGTTTTTTTTTTAATATCTTGTAACTATTTAATTATTGGTTTATAGCTACATTCCTTTTTTTTTTGTTTTTTATTTTTTTTCCTTTTTTAAAACTAGAGTTTCAGCCTTAATGCCTTTGGCCAAAACTGGGAAGAATTACTGCCCAAAATTTAGTCCCCCCTCCCCCTCCACTCCAGTTTAAAGCCGAACAAGTTTTCATAGAGTACTAAACTTTCTTTTAAGTTACTGATGTTGGCAGTTTAAGCGAAAACTTTTCTGTAACCTATTGCAGTAATATAAACAGCCCTAACAAGTTTGCTATTAAATTATGTTTATTGGCTTCGGAAGCGTTTCACAGTTTAACAACACGGAAATTGTTAATTAATGTAATAATTGTGCTTAAATTTTCCCCTGCCTGGAAAATATCCAGGGTTCAGTTGAAGTTTCTTTGGTGGTGTTCCTGTGTTAATGTTACACAGGCTAAACCAGCTTCTAGAACTGTTTCGATTGTTATGAAACTTTTTCTTTCAGGGTAAAACAAGACACCAAAAGGTGAAAATATACAAATGCTCTCGCCTCTAGGTAGAATGAAGTGTGTATGGCAATTTTAGATAGTCTAGACCGCCCTCAGTTTGAAATGACAAGGGAGACTCTTTACCACCAGGCGGCTCTGACCATTGAGGAAGTGCAGAATGCTTTGGCTAGACGTCAGTTGATGGTTGACCAACAGCAGGGGTATGCTCTACCGTATATGCTTTATGTTTTTTCACCAGGAGGGCAAATGGTGGTCCCAATGGGGGTTCCTTATCCATATGGGGGGACTCAAGTTGATAATTCTCAATCTGCGCCAGCATCTCCACGAAGGCAAACGGCCCAGGTACTGGCAGTTGGAGCTGGGTGCTGGTCCTGCGGGAAACCCGATCATAAGTTTGCGGAATGCAATGTCATACCACGTGAAAAATGTGTGGGTAATCATTGTGATCTATGCTGGGGTATGGGCATACCAGACAACAATGTGGCAACAATGCTGGAGCAGGTGGTCCTAGTGCTTCATCGACGCATGATAGGAGAAATAAGGTGCAGGCCTTTAATGACCGTAAAGGTAAGGGTACTGGAGGTCAGGCTTATGGTATTGATTTAGTGACGGCGCATCATTTGTATGCACCAAATGTAAATGTATTTCGTTTGGATTCGGGAGCTGATTTACATATCCTGAATGCTAAGCCTATGGGGGTAGATTTGACTAAATGTAGAACAGTAAAAATTGCCCTAGCCGTGTGTGAAATGTTTGTTGTAGGTTACTGTGTTGGTCGAGTGTGGGTACAAGGGAAAAATAGTTTTGGTAAAAAATTCTCACGTGGGTTATGTTTAGACAATGTGATCTATGTTCCCAGTGCAAGGTATAATTATGTGTCCATGGGTTCTCTTCAATCATCGGGGTATTATTTACAATACTCGTTTGATAAGGTATTTGTAAGAACATGTAAGGGTGGTAAATGTGTTTTTTTGTTTTGTAAAAATAGCAACATTTATGAAACTTCAGCGGAGCTTGAAGCTATGGCCGTAAATGTGCCCAATGATGCCTCTGAAGAAAACGTCATAGTGGCATCAGCCGAATGCCACATTGATATGTTGCATAGGCGTTTTTGTCATGTTTCCTATAATAAAATTAGGAAACTATTTAGTGATGATCATGTTATAGGTCCTAAGATTGTGGGTAAGGCAACAGACTTCTGTGAGATATGTGCTCAAACTAAAACACAGAAAAAATCTAATGTTCGCATAAAGTTCCCGGTTGCTGAACGCCCGCTGGAACAGTGGGATATTGATATCTCGGGGCCCAGTAATGTCATCGGTACAGGAAATGAGCGTTACTTCTTAACGATTGTTACGTTATGTATTTAGCCGTGTTTATTTTGTTGTACCATTGGTTCAGAAGTCGCAGGTGCTTCCGGTTATTGAAAACCTTGTTAGATATTATGAGAAACAAACAGGTTACTTACTTCAACGTATAGCAAGCGATAACGCCGGAGAATTTACGAGTCTAGTGTTTCAAAGGTTTTGTGCAGATAGAGGTATTAATCATATACGTAGTATGTTTTTCACACCTCTAAACAACTCAAAGTGCGAACGCGCACATGGCATAATTAAAAACATGGCTCGTTCATTTTTTTGTGACTCCAAATTGCCATTACAATTTTGGCCACACGCTGTCATTGCGGCGACTGATGCACATAATAGTCCGAGTACTAAAGCTCATGCTAATGGTTCGACTCCCCTAGAAAATGGTCGGGAAGAAAACCAGTAGTAGTGAAACACCGACGTTTTGGTTGTTTAGCTTATCTACACATTGATAAGTGTAGGAGAGGACCTTTTTCAGCAACTGCTATTCCTGTGATTCACTTGGGTTATGTTCATGCTCAGAGAGCATACAGATTCTATAATCCTGTGACTCAAAAATATCTGCTAGGAACAGATATAGATTTTTATGAGAAAAAAAATGGTTCAGATTTGTTTGGTAGTGGTCCCAGTCCTCATCCCGATGAGGGGAGAATGGAGGAAGACTTACCCATTGTGAACACATTGCAGGTTCATTGTTTTAGTGACGAATCAGATGATGATGATACTCCCATGTCACCAGTTCCCGTAATACACCACCCGGTGGCACAGTCAGCCCAGAATATTAATAATGTTAATAATATTGTTGCCAGCACAAACGTTGATAATCAACAAGCGGCGCAAGTGGTACGGTTTTCTCAACGTTTAAGGGGGATGCCTCCTGACGGAGTAACTTTCCCTCAAATAAATGTTGATGATGATGAGTATAACATGATGTATAACACATTAACTTATGCTTTAAGGAATTTTTACACTAACAAAAACACGTGAGACGATACACGTTATAACACGCCAGTTGAAACATTATACGGTTTTTTCACTTTGTTGTTTTTGCTGAAGCAAGTCATTTTACATTTGTAAATGTTATTGCAATATTGTTGTAAGAGAGGTGTGGCTCGATACCACGTACGGCTACCAAGTCGGGGCACAACCTTCATGCACATAAGGGGGGTGCCTACACCCTTTTTTCATTTTTGTGCGTTTTGGTTGTACACTGTATGTCATGTGTAATGTTGAAGGCGGAAGACGCTGATTTTGTCACAAAAAACCGTCGTTTACCCTCAAGGGGGAAATGTGGGAAACTTATGTTTACGCACTTGTCAAAGGGTTTCAAACTGTTTTTTTCTGTATTATCTTTTGTGTAAAGATTAATTTGATGTACAATGGTAACGCTGCTTGTGTCAATTGCAGGAGCTCTTTTGTTGTAATGTGCATTGTTGAGCACATAACTTGTTACCGTCGTTAACAACGACTGGAGATGGCCTAGAGGTTAGCCGGAATTTTGGCGTTCGATGTCGGAAAAATAATGATGTAGATTTAATTAACCGAGCCCTGCGGCCTAATGCCCATGTGTATCGCTTTCTAGGAAAAATGCAGGTACTGTAATTATTTCCATATTAATTGTGTCCATGCCATGATGAGTGACATGTGTTTCTGCCAGTATGCAACGTTGCATAGTTGCTGTACAATTTCCGATATTTAACTGTTGTCATCACGAAATGATATTGTGCAAAAGTAATTAACAAGTTGTGAATAAACCGGCCCCTACTATCGTCAAACCTGTTTTTTAACTTTATTCACACAGGGACAACAACCGCTGATTCTACGGCCTCTAGGTGCATGACATTCGAAATGTTTTCTCGCATATTAAAATCAGCGTAATGCATGCATCGTGAGCTAGGCTGGGTGTTTTTCTACAGCGAATTGTCATTCGTAATGTAACAAATTGCTCCTGTAGTTAAACTCCTGCCCGCCCTACTCACACTAGGCACACGAATCGCGTACATGCCGGAACACTCACGCCACCCTGCGAGTGCGACAATTTTCCGCCAATTGTCCCTTCGCTGCAGCTCACGCCGTAGCGAAACGCACGCTACAGGTTTCACTTCCGGCTTTGCGGTAATCGATAATTTCTGTAATGTCCTAGGCGGGGACACACCTTAGCCCAGCGTGGGCACCAATGGTAATAAACACACGGACTACCAGAGTGTAGGCTACAGCTGATAAGACAGCGAACTTCCTGTTTACTGCTCCTTAAATACAGGGAAGTCATGTGATGCACTTAAGACAATATACAATTGTGGAACAGCCTATTTAGTGGTTAAAGGGTTATCTTGGTAGGGTTAACAAATAGACATGAAATTGGTGGCTGCCATTGTGGAGCACACAAGTGACGACTCCACAATTTCGCCATCTGGTGCCTCGTGAGCTTGTTATTTTGGCTGGCAACCCTATATCCTATGGCGCTAAGAGCGACGTTTGAAGCGGAAACGCGGGCAAAACAGAATTATATGTTGCGTAGGCGTGTTGTTTGTCTGCGAGGCGCATCTCATTGATTGCTTCCACGTAATCTATTACTGCACGTATCTGTCTAGTTAATGTTCGTGTAAATATTGGCTTCCAGCCTCCATTTTTTTTAGGGTTTTCTCCTCGGTGTTTTAGGTTTGCCTTTTGAGGCAAGTGTTTTTGTTACCAATATCGTAAATATCTGCCACCGATAAAAAAAAATGCAGTGCAGTGCCATTAAAAATAGTTGAATCAACTGTGTGTTTTTTTGGGCCTACTTCCGCAGAAGCTCTGAGCATGATGGCCGGTCTATCTAGATTCCGGCGCGTGAAGGTTAGACGGATAAGTTTTTGGTTGCGTTTCCTGATGTTATGTAGTTACCCGCAGCGAGCGCGACAAAGCGAGCGAGGCTCGTAATTTGGAAAAAAACTGACATCATTTTCGTGAACAGTGACCTTGATTTACCTTTTACACCAATGGCGATAGTACAACCTTTCACATGTACAGATCGATGGTGGACAGCGTTGAGCCGCTATGGAAGTGGCCCCCTTTTTTTTACTTTGAGAACCATTACTTGCCATTATTGACGGAAAAAATACACTATCTCCAAGTTCATCATCAGCTACATCAAGAGGTAACAACACCAGCGTCGCATACGTCACGTGCCGTCGAGATCAGTGGTCATGAGCGCTCAGCTCGGCTCAGCTCAGCTCAAGGCAACGAAATTCGTTCACTCCTACGTGACAACAGCTGAAAGAACGCCTGAAGAAGAAAGACTCCGTGAATTTATTTTGTCTTTCGAAAATTCGCACACCACGAAATTTGTACCTGGTGATGAACTTTCAGATAGTGTATTTTTTTTCGTCACTGATGGTAAAACATCAGTAGTGATATTTTCGTACTATTTACTTTTTTCCCTAATGTTGTCCTTGTGAGGTCTTCTCTCGTCAGCTACAAGCTCAACAATGCTTTGCTTTTGATTCATTACATAATTTGTTTATATTTTTGAATAGCTGCACCTTGCGCCTTGTTATCGGTCCATGACTTCCCTGGCAGGCTCATTGTTTTGTACCTTGCTCTGACGTAGCTGCTGTGCGCACGTCAAATACACGTAACACGTCAATAATTTGCTGTTTACGCTGTACACAGTGCTGCTTTCCTCCGTCCGTTTCGTGAGACTGAAAAGATTAATGACTTTAGACCACGCGACCCAGCTGTAATGTCACGTGTCACTCTGTATCTTGTAATCCTAGCCTTGGGAACCACCGCAGGAGAAAATACAACATTGCAGGATGGAACAGGTATGTGAAGGCCTCGCACGACTTGGCTAGGCAGGCTTTCCTGGCCTGGAAAGTGAGTGGCAGTCCGAGGCAAGGGTGTCTGTGGGTTTAAATGTGTCAGTTGCGCAAAGTTTTCAGAAGCAACCTGACACAGTGCAAACGAAATGAAGCGAAAAATACGTGCTGATATTTTTGTAGATAGACTGACCGCAATTAGCTCGGGTGCTTTCTGGGATGAAGTCAGGAGGACCAAAAAAACGCACACGTAGGGCTGGCAGCGTTGAAGATGTAAAAGATGATAAGGGAATTGTGGGTTTTTGGGCAATCTCATATTACAAGGTCTTCAATGAAGTGCTGCCGATTGTAGATCATGTTGCCGAAATTGACAATTACTTGGCCACCGCAGATGGAGCTGCGCCCTCTTTCACCCTGCCACTGATGCAGGATGCCTGTAAACGTTTGCTCAATAGTAAAGCACCAGGCAGCGAAGAAGTACAGAATGAACATGTAAAATTTGTATCACCCAAGCTACTGGAGGTTCTTTCCCATCTGTTTAATGCCATGGCTACCCACTGCTGGATGCCTTCCATGATGTCCGAAATTGTAATATCGCCCGTTGTGAAGGTAAACACTGGAGACTTAACGAAAGAACGCCGAAAGAACGCCGAAAGAACGCCTGAAGAAGAAAGACTTTGTGAATTTATGTCTTTCAAAAATTTGCACACCATGAAATTTGTACCTGGTGATGAACTTTCAGATAGTGTAGTTTTTCGTCAATAATGGTAAAAAAAAGAGTAGTAATATTTTCGTATTATTACTTTTTTTCCCTAATGTTGTCCTTGTGATGTCTTCTGTCATCAGCTACAAGCTCAACAATGCTTTGCTTTTGATTCATTACATAAATTTTGATATTTTTGAATAGCTGTACCTTGCGCCTTGTCGTCGGTCCATGACTTCCCTGGCAGGCTCATTGTTTTGTACCTTGCTCTGACGTAGCTAGCTGCTGTGCGCACGTCAAATACACGTAACACGTCATTAATTTGCTGTTGACGCTGTACACAGTGCTGCTACTTTCCTCCATCCATTTTGTGAGACTGAAAAGATTAATGACTTTAGACCACGTGACCCAGCTCTAATGTCTCATGTCCACCCTGTAGCTTGTAATCCTAGACTTGGAAACCACCGCAGGAGAAAATACAACATTCCAGGATGGAATAGGTATGTGAAGGCCTTGCACGACTTGGCTAGGCAGGCTTCCCTGGTCTGGAGATTGAATGGCAGTCCGAGGTAAGGGTGTCTGTGGGTTGAAACGTGTCAGTTGCGCAAAGTTTTCAGAAGCAACCTGAGACAGTGCAAACGAAATGAAGCGAAAATACGTGCTGATATTCTCGCAGATAGACTGACCACAAGTGGCTCGGATGCTTTCTAGGATGAAGTTAGGAGGAAGACCAAAAATCGCACATGTAGGGCTGGCAGCGTTGAAAGCGTAAAAGGTGATAAGGGAATTGCGGGTTTGTGGGCAAACTCAGAGTACAAGGTCTTCAATGAAGTGCTGCCGATTGTAGATCATGTTGCCGTAATTGACAATTACTTGGCCACCGCAGATGGAGCTGCACCCTCTTTCACCCTGCCACTGATGCAGGATGCCTGTAAACTTTGCTCAATAGTAAAGCACCAGGCAGCAAAGGAGTACAGAATGAACATGTAAAATTTGTATCACCCAAGCTACTGGAGGTTCTTTCCCATCTGTTTAATGCCATGGCTACCCACTGCTGGATGCCTTCGATGATGTCCGAAATTGTAATATGGCCCGTTGTGAAGGTAAAAACTGGAGACTTAACTAGCATCAACAACTATCGGCACATTGCCCTTGCCACCACTTTCTCAAAAATCTTTGAGCAGGTGATTGCTACTTCCTTGACCAGTTGCTTCTGAACTGGAGACAGTCAGTTTGCCTTTAACCCAAGCATGGCACCGACCAACCTATTTTTATACTGAAAGAAACTGTTAGATTTGCCAGTCTGGGGAAAAATCCTATGTTTGCTGCTTTCCTTGACCTCACCAAGGCTTATGATCGTGTCAACCAAAGCACTCTTTGCCACCTTCTCATTAAACGTCGGTTCCCTAGGTGGTGCGTGGGTACTTTATGGCACTGAGTTTGTACACAACGGATGCTCGTGAGATGGGGCACCTCGACATCGGAAAAATGTGGTGTGTCAAATGGTGTGCGACAGGGAGGTGTACTTTCCCCAGTGTTCTTTCCCCACAAGCAATAAATGCGGGATTCCTCATCGGTGGCCACAAAATCAATCACCTCTGCTATGCTGACAATCTGGCCCTCCTGTGCCATTCTGCTAAAGGCCTTCAGTTCCTCATTAATTGCTGTGATGAGGTCGGTTTCGCCCTTGATCTTAAGTTCAACGCAACCAAGTCTGTATGTTTTTCCCTGCTCACTGCCATCTTCTACATGACTTGGTACCTCCCTACTGTTACGCTGTCTGGCGAGAATGTTCAGTATGTTGAGACAGTGAAATACCTGGGAACTGTCGTTGTCCTCTCCTTGAAAGACAATGCCGATGTTCTAACCAAAGAAGGAATCTCTGCATAAGGGCAAACTCCATTCGCAGATGGTTTCTTGGATGCAGCTGAGAAGTCGCGGCCATGGTATACACAGCGTACATGTCTCAGATTTACGGTATTGCCCTCTGGTCGAACTGTTCTGCTCGCTATTTAAATAGTTTGCCGAGTCTGCTACAATAATGGCCTCAGATTTATGCTTCGCCTGCCAAGTTGGAGCAGTGCTAGCATGCTCTTTGCTACCCTAGGTGTAGGCAGCTTCGACGAAATTCGCAGACAAAAAACCTTCGCTTTCCTACAGCAGATTCTACACCTCCCACAACCTAATTGTGAGGGCAGTTGTTGACTCAGGCCTCCCGTCTATTCAAGAAACTCTCTTGCTATTGTGGGGTCTACTCGAGTGGAAAACTTAGGATTTTCGATTTTCTTTAATGTGTAAAGAACTGTCTTTTTGTAGGTTTATATAGACCCAGGTGGTCTGAAATAAAGATTATTATTATCATTATTATTATTATTATTATTATTATTATTATTATTGTTGCTGTCAAGATTTCCAACATCCGTTTCATTATTATTGCAAGATGGCGTCAGTCATCTTGTCATGTCAAGATGTCAGGGAGAATGTGAAGGGAAAATTGGAAACCAAGGAGACTTCACAACATGTGGACAATGCAAACTAAAATACTGCTACAATTGTGCAGTAGTAAAACAAAAAACTTGGAAAAGCATGAATGAAATCAAAAGAAGAGAATGGAGATGCAAACAGAAATGCAGAAAAACAAGAACAAACTCAGAAAGTGATACAGACAAAAATAGAGCTGAAAGACATGAAGAACGTGATGATGAAAATGCGGATAATGAAGTTGAAATGAAGACAATGATGAGAAGAATGGAGGAAAAAATTGATAAGCTGATATTAAAATATGATAAGCAATGTGAGACAATGGAAGAATAAAAAAAAACAATAGAATTTATCAGTGAAGAACAAAATGACTTAAAAAAGGAAAAAGAACAGATGAAGAAACAAATGCAAGAAATGGAAACAAGAGTACAAGAATTGGAAAACAAGGAAGAAATAAATAAAGTGTTGGAACAAACAATGAACACAATGTACTGTGAAGCTAAGGAAAAAGAGCAATATGAAAGAAACAGAAACTTGGAAATAAATTAACTAGATTGGTTACCTGATGAAGACATACTGCTAGTAATCAGGAATCTAGCAAAGAATTTTAACATTGAACATGACGTCTCAGAAATTGAAGCAGCACACAGAATACAGAATAGGGACAACCTAGTACAATAATAATACAATTTAAGCACAGAAATAGCAGGTATAAGTGGCTTGAGAATAAAGAGAGAGCTGTTACGAATGACGACGTGTATAGAAATGGAAACAGGAAAAGAATATACCTCAATGAAAGTATGACCCCATATATGAAACAATTATTTTGGAAAACAAGGAATTCTGCCACAGAGAAGAACTACAAATATGTGTTGTTTCGGAATGGAAAAATCATGGCAAAAGAATGCAGAAACCAGGGAAGTGATAATCATAAAAGGAGAAGAGGATCTGAAAAACCTAAACTGAAAAGAATTTGTCAACCGTATATTCAGAGATAAAAAAAATCAGCATTTGAAACGATAATGAAGGACACTGAAGATAATGAAAATATGAAAGTACTTCATGTAAATATAAGAAGCTTAAGAATGAACTGGGAACTTTTTGAACAACAACTTGTAGAAATGAATATTGACTGGGATATAACTATATTGACTGGAAGAAACTGAACATTATCATATAAATGGATATACAACCAATACTTTAACAAGGGAGGTAACGATGAGAGGAGGAGGATTAATGATCTTTACAAAAAAACTCTAGATGTGAAAATTACAACAATTGATACCAATGATAATAATGTGCTAGAAATTGTTATAAATAAAAATTATATTAAAAATAGAAAAGGACAAATAATAGCTATATACAGAAAACCATCATCAAATAAGAAGGAGTTTGTAACAAAAATAAAAAACTGGATAAAATGTAGTAACAATACAGAAACTTGGAAATATCAAATGATCATAGGTGACATAAACATCTGTATACTTTTAAAAGATAATGAATCTGAGGAGAAATTTGAACAAATAGCAATTGGCTATTATGAAAATACTTTAACTTCATTGGGGTTTGAAAGTAAAATTAATTCACCAACACGGGAAGAAATAGTATTAAAAAAACTGAATAAATCATTTACAACAATCTTGTATTTGACCATATATTTTTTCAAAGTAACAAAATAGAATTAAAAGAAGGAGTACTAAATAAGAAAATTTCAGACCATTATATGACAATGGGATGGATGTGGAAAGACAATCAAGAAACAAAGAAAAAATCAGAGAAACAAAAGAAGAAAAATACTGGAAATAATAACAGTACTAAATCAAATAGACTGGGAATATTTATATAAAATAGAAGAACCAGAAGATATTTATGAAGAAATTCTAACAAAAATAAATAATGTACTAGCTGTACCCCTGGCGTAGCATACGCCGGCTAGCTGGTTCCCGCATACCTGAGTGTAACACTGTAGTGGGCCCCGGTTTCCCCTATTGTGTGGTCTGAATATCCCCATCTCAGCTCCCTCTTTGGACCCCTGCTGATTTGTGTTATGGAAGTAAATGTTTATTTTCAATGGAGGACGTTTCTCTGTTCTGATACCAAGCCCAACAATGGTTGTGCATGCAGTGATAGTTACTCGACCAACTTTGAAACTCTTCCAAGTTGGCTCTTAAGAGCTAGCTTTATTAATGCAATATGTCGATTGTTATAGGCCACATCTGTTTGTTTGACATTGTCGGTCGCTCGCCCTCTTTCATTATACACCCTCTTTCATTGTACTGCATAATACTAATGAATTTGCTTGCCCAACATAAGCGTATTATATATATATATATATATATATATATATATATATATGTATATATATATATATATATATAGATAGAAATAAAAAAAATGTTACAAAAAAATCGAATAAAAAAGAGTATACAGAAAGAAAAGAATGGATCACGAATGAATTAATAACAAAAATAGAAACTAAAAACAAAATATGGGAGAATATTAAAAAGATGAAAACACCAGGCAATACGATAATAAGTAAATACAAAAGACTGAAAAAAATAATATGTACAAATAAACAATTTAAAGAATGTAAGGACAAATTCTTTCAAGAAAAGTTAGGAAACTTACAAAACAATAAAAAACAGTGTGAGATGTTGTAAATGAATTCTTTAATACAAACAAAGGCAAAGAAACAGATAATGAAATATTACAAAATTTTAAGGGACAAAACATTGGAAGTATAGCAAATAATTTTAATAAAAACTATAATAAACAAGTACCAGGAATAAAAAGGAATAATAAAACATAACATGAAATCTATAAAAATAGTACTTACTATAGAAACTTAAAAAAAGAAAAAGAAAAAAGTATGAAACAAGTAAAGCAACTATGCATATAGATAATACAAATGAAAGTTTAATAAAAAATATAATAATGGAACTAAAAAATACAAAGGCTATGGAATTTGATAAAATGCAGACTGAACATACATAAAACACGAAAGAAAACACAGTAATTTGCAATATGTAAACTAATAAACAGTATGATTAAAAAAGAAACCTGGCCAGAAACACTGAAAATACAAGTTATAAGACCAATATATAAAAAAGGAGACAAACAAGATCTAAATAATTACCGACCCATAGCATTATTGTCAATAATAGATAAAATAATAGAAAAGTTTTTCGCAAATAAAATACGACATTTTTGGATACACGCAAGTTACTAACTTCATCACAATTTGGTTATACCAAAAACAAAAAGACAACTGAATTACTAATGGAACTTAGTGATATAATCACTACAGGTTTGAATGAAAGCAAGTACGTTGGAATAGTACTAGTTGACCTACAGAAGGCATTTGATACGTTTGATCAAAAAATATTACTACATAAATGTTATAAATTAGGACTTAGAGGTAAAATACACAACATTATTAAAAATTCAACACAACAGGAAAACAATAGTACAAATAAAAGATAAATATAGCTCAACTGAAATTGTTAAAAATGGAGTACTGTCGCAGCTCTCCGTCGAACAGCTTCAATTTAGAACTCTCTTGCCTGGGAGATCGTTGATTGCTTCACCCTTGATGATGCTTGACTGGGTGAGTATCTCTTGCGACCTTGGTCTTCTTAATCTAGTTCTGCTTGTTGCAGATTAATTTTATTTGAAGCAAGATACAGTAGTGTCTATTATTCATGTATTAGTGTGTGTTGTATAATTTTACGTTTTTGCATGTTTGTTCTACTAAATATTTATTTACTGTTCTTTATTTTTCATCAAACCTCATGTTAATTTTCTTTCTCCAATTTAATGTCATGTTGCCCTGCGTCCCTCGTGTTCCGGGTCCGATGCTGACGATAGACGGTCAATACGTCACTCGTCTGCTGCTATGACGTCACTCTGCCGCATGCTGTGTCTTAGCTCACGTCGCTTGATCAACACCATGAGTCCGTCCTAGACTTCACTCTTATCTGCTGCAATTTCATCGTTCTTGTGACTAGGATGGCCTTTCCCCAAGATTAGAGGTTCTTCAGCCAACTTAATACTTCAAAGTTTTAAGGTAAAGAACTTACAATTAATAACTATTAATGCAGTTTGGCTTGCCTCCTGAACTCAATGTTTCTTGAGGCCTCGGGCATCAACAAACCTGTGTAACGTTATAGCGAGGGTTCCCGTATAAACACTTCGGATTACTCTATTGCGAGTTTGAGGATTATCTAAAGCATAATTTTCCGAGGACCTGCTTCTGTAAGGTTGGCGATGGATATAAATAATTATGGCTATGGCTAATATCTTCTTTTTCATCACTCCTAGCAACCGTGAGGTAAAAGGGTGCGCTCTATAGGGGTTTTTCCGCTGCTCATTACGCCTCCGTTAATACGAATCAGCAGCGATATCTTGTGCATCCACTGACTCCTCCTCCTGCATTTTACTTTCCTTGGCGAGAAGTAGGCTATTGCGCCTTTGCCTTTTTGTAAGCGAATGGTAAATCCGTCCGAAGTGTCTTAAAACGGGACATGTCATGTTCGCCATATGAAGACGCAGTTGCCAACAACTAGGCTTCACCTGCATGCTCCCGTATTTTTTCTTACGCAGAGTCGTATTTTTCGTAATTGTCGCCTGGAACACTTTTCCCTGTGAAAATGTAATTGTTGTCGAATGACAGATTAGTAGCAGCATTGTCAATTTGTTATCCAATCATTTGTTTGTTGTAAACAAGTAGGCACTCCAGCCTAACTTCCCACAATAAATGTCACCCGATACTTTAGCAAAATCTAAACATGCGTTGGTTTTCATCTTAACCTAGCAAATGACATTCAGAGGTGGATCTTAAGTTTTCTTTCAGTTTTACTAATATTACCACTTACCCAAAGGATTAGTAGCGTTGAGCCCGTGACCTCTGCGCTGGAAAATTAATCTCACTCCCCCCCCCTTAAACTAAACTAAATCACTACAACCTAATGCTTCCCCCCCCCCCAGAGAAGGAACGACAGTACCACAAGGTTCAGTACTAGGACTATTATTATTTTTAATTTACACTAATGATACTGATGAAAACATAAAAAAGCAACATTTACCTTTTTGCAGATGACACAATTAATATCAATAAATAACAACTATGAAGAAATGATGAAAAATTTACAACATGACTTCAACATATTAAATGATTTCTTCATAGAAAATGAGCTATTTATTACCAAAGAAAGAACTTTCCAAATGGATATATCGGTACCAAAAATGAAAAATAAAAAAGAAAGCTGGATAATAAAACATTATGACAATTGTAAAAGTTTAATACCAGGAAAAATTAAATACACATGTGATACAAAATGTAAGGAACTGGAAAAAAGAAAAATTTATAAATACCTAGGACTCATAATTGATGAAAATTGGAACTTTAAAAAACATATAATTGGAATTATTAAAAAATTAAGACAACTTATACCAAAAATATATAAATTCAAAAACATATTAAATGTTAAACAGAAAAAAATAATCTATAATGCATGGATAAAAAGTATAAGTTATGGGATAGAAATTTGGGGTATACTACTGAATATATAATTGAAAGATTACAAAAAGTTCAAAATAAATTAGTGAAGGTATTGTTTGGGAAAAAGAAAAAGAAAACAATTGATTTGTTAAAAGAAAATGAATTATTTAAAATAAGGGGACTACAAAACTATTCAATGATAATAAAAAATGATTGTAGCAATAAACATAAAAGTACCATCAAAAAACATTAGCAAATTGCGTGGGGGTAAAAGAAAATATGAAATGCCACAATGGAATAATTCTTATGGAAAAAGAGGAATCATAAAGATACAGAAATTTATGTAAAATAATGTACGTATTTATGTAACTTGGTATAATATAATGTATGTAACTCTGTATCTTGATGTAAATAATCTATGTATACAGGGTGTTCGGAAATTGGTGTCAAATATTTTGAGGGTCCGCT